>ML312855.1:1396-44056 GCA_005239505.1 Nicotiana paniculata | reverse complement strand
GTAATTAAACAATTTAAGCCAAGTTTAATCATTAAGCGACCGTGCTAGAACCACGGAATTCGGGAATGCCTAACACCTTCTCCCGGGTTAACAGAATTCCTTACCCGGATTTCTGGATCGCAGACAATTTAAACAGAGTCAAAATTCCTCAATTTGGGATTTAAACCGGTGACTTGGGACACCAAATAAACTATTCCAAGTGGCGACTCTAATAAAAATAAAATATTCCCATTTCGAATAATGTCACTTTAAGTGGAAAAACTCCCATACCCCTTTTAGGGCGTATAAAAAGGGAGGTGTGACAATAATCATGACATTCATGCTTAGCGTCACATTTAATTATATTAATTTGACCACTATTAAGTGTCAAAGTCGAACTCTCGTCACTACCTCTTCGAGGTTAGGCGGGATACTTACTGGGTACACGTTTTATTCGTACTCATACTACACTTGCTGTGCATTTTGTTGCACAAACACATGTATGTTCAACGGCCTAGCTCGGCGCAGCGACATGGTTGATATGGAGACTTAGGTGAGCTGCACCTCCCAAGATGACCGCAGAAAGCAGAGTCTCCTTTAGAGTATTGTGTTGTATTTTCCCTACGGTCCATTTGTATTATGGATGGTTATTGTATTTCATTTGCTTCCTAAATTTGCTCATGCACTTGTGACACCGGGTTGTGGGATGACTAAGGGATTTATTCATTGTTTAAATTTGTTAAATACATTATTGTTTACTTAGTGGAAGTTCGTTAATTATCATTTAATATAGTGAAATGGAATGAGTTCAAGAGTAATAAAATAAAGATTTAGTTAACTCCTTTGTGTTGGCTTGCCCGACAGCGGATCCAGCGCCATCACAACCTTTATTGGATTTAGGTCGTGACAACATGATATTAGAGCACTAGGTTCCTTTAGGTCTCACGAGTCATGAGCAAGTCTAGTAGAGTCTTGCGGATCGGTATGGAGACATCTGTACTTATCTTTGAGAGGCTACATGGATTTTAGGAGTACTTCCCTTCTTGATTCCTCATCGTGCGGTTTGATTCCTTCGAGGCTTATGCCTATGTTTCTTTCCTACTCAATCTTACGCGACACGAAGCACTTGCTATAAATCGGGAATTTGAGGAATTGTAATGGTACTACAGATATGGTGCAGGATGCTACTCTCTGCATAGTTGGTTGGGGCTATTGTCGTCGCCTTGTGGAAGGATATTGTGTTAGTTCAGCTCGGTAGTTGCATTTCTGAGAGCTTTGAGGCTATGTGCAGATTTCTATGATGCTCATGATTGGTTATTGCACATTATTGATGAGATGGTAGGATTCTTGTCCATATGTCAGGGCAGTGAATGACTTGAAATGAGGTCGGCTTAGGGCGTGATTCCGAGATCTAATATTTTTATTTTCGGTGAAGGAAAGACAATTGGACTATAAATGTTCAGGTTTGAATTGGTAGAGTAATGAGACTTGGTGTTTTAAAGTGTGGTGGAATTTTCATCTGCGACATGGCGTCGTCGTCCTAGATTGAATGTGTTAAGTTCACCGGTGTTATGACCTTTTGCAATTAGCCATGGGGCAGGATATGGTGAGCTAGTGTCGGGGGAGCGGCTGTCAGAAATCATGGTGTGCGGTGGTTCAGGATTGGATCAGTGTTTCTAATATTGGAGACTCGAGAAATATGATCTTCAGAAAGGTTTAAAATGGTAGCGATCTGTGGGTTCAAGTGATACAGAGGTAGGCATTCACTGAAGGCAACAGATGGGCAACAAAAGATGAGGAAGGACAGGTGGGAGGTGTCTTATAGTGATTAAACTTATAGAAGGCCAAGTTTGAGAAGCAGGAGACGAGTCGTTGCTTAGAGGACGAGTTTGACCAAAGTGGGAGAGAGGCGGAGTAGCATATGGATTCTGTTGTAGGATGACTACCCGCCTTGAGAAAAGTTTAGAGTGATTTGGGAATTTTATTGGACGGTGACTGGATCCAAGAGCTTAATTGAAATATAGACTATTATACAGCGACAGAGTAAACTCAACAGACAGGAGTTGCTTGACTTGAAGAAAGGATCTTGTTGAGTTCTAGAGTAATGAAATAGGTGGCTCCAAGCTAAGCGGGGAGGCCCACCACCTACAATTGCGTTGCATGGTTATCTACTTGTGAAGTTTCGGGTTATCGGTGTATTTGAAAGTTAATAAAGCTAAGGGAACAGAACATAAGTGGTAAGTTGAGAAAAGGAATCGATAAAGGTGTGCTATAGTTGGCCTTGTTGACTCATGTTCGGGCTTTGGGATGATTCATGATTTATGCTTCGTACAGAGGTGATTTACAAGGGAAGTGATTCAGTCGGGTGCTTCATTGAGATGGGTGTTCATGGGCCAGCAGAGCCTTGGAGTTGATTATATTCGGGACCAAGCCAAAGTGGGTGGTTCTCAACAACGGTCCTAGTGAATTCGAAGGTTAGAATGCGGTGTCTAAGGATTTCAAACCTGCGGTATGGTTAAGAATCGAGCTTTTGCATCAGTCATTGATAAGAGGCACGAAATTTTCTATGATAATCTCAACTTGCAGAGTAGAATTTGGAGGAAAAAGAGAAAATGAATTCGGATTCGTAGAAAAATTATCAGAATGGGCGTATCAGTTGAAGATACGAATGTGCGTGCTAGGAAGACATGAAATGGTTGATGGGTTTGGAGACAATGTGGTCTCGTGGAATGGGGTCACTCAGGATGAGTGCGAATTGAGTGGTTATGTGATGACTGGAGTTTTTATTTTTTTCTAAGGTAAGTCTAGAGTAAATTAGAAGAAGTCGGATCGGTTAGCAATGGTTGGATTGGCATGATGGTGGCAATGATCAGCTCCTTCAGCGTGTTGAATTACACATGTGCTTTGTGGCAGTACCTGCGAGGCTTGACAACCGTCGTAATGGACTTTATTGGGAGTATTCAAGTATTATGGCATGTTATGTGTGGGCAGATTTCGAAAGGGGATTATGGTGGCTTAGACCACTACTTGAGGATTTGCATGTTCTACAGTTATGAGAATTCACTCGCGTATTCTTATGGTTCTCTTGGAATAAGTTAGGTAAAAAGTTCCTATATGATGAAGTGTTCACCCTAATAGTGGTTCAGGGGTTATGATGAAATTCTTGTGCTATCACATATTGGCATGTCATGCGTAGTAAGCGGTATGGAATTTGAAAGCTGAGGATCGAGGTTGCAGTTCGGTGTTGACAAGAATGTCGCGAGCTTGGATGGGAAGGAAAGTATTTAGATGTTTAGGGTAAGCTGATATTGTCTTTAGCGTCACCTGAGACCGGTGTTTTGTGAAAGGGGATTTTGCATCCTGGTTATGGATTCTTGATTTTCTTTACAGCATCAGTGCGGCCGGTGGTATGAATGTGCAGACTTGTTACCATGTGTGGAAGGTCGTGGGAGCGTGGCCGCAGGAAGATTGTATAAGTGTGACATGTAGTCACTTAGTTGATCGAAGATCTGAAACCTAATGTAGAGATTGTGGTGATATCATTAATTTGAGAATTTATTCCTGAATGGCACTCGGTTTATTGGGTGTGGACTGTGGAGGTTTACTCCGGTTATGATGGGTGCCCTTGTGTGTTATTGAAAGATGGGGGTTACTATGGACCCATGAAAGTTTATTAGCCCAATACAGTGCGATCAGAATCGGCTTGAGGTCGGTGAGTGGATTTAAATATGAATGTGGGCTCTATATCAGGTTTGATATGTTCATTTCAGCATTACACTCCTTATGGAGGGGTATTCGAATGTTGGATGTTATTTCGTTGTCGGCTATTTCATATATTGCTATATTGTGCCGCGTGAGTTCTGAAATAGCTTGATAAATTTCATATGTGTTGAGGTTCCGCGTAGATATAGTGTTATGTGAGTAGGATGGATCTTGAGATTCATATCACATATCTCACCTTAGTTGTGCTTGAGTTTTGTAGCGTATGGCGCTATTTGTCTCCCCGGGGATGGTATTATGCACTTGGCATGCTTGTGTCCGACATTCGGATGTTTCGTGGTTATGAGCACTTTAGCTTAGTAAGTATTTCCTTATAGATTTTGTGTTTGGGTCGGGTGACATGCCTCCACGGGTATGTTGCTTCGAGCGGGTTGCACGACGCAACAGTGTGATGTTGAGTACAGTCTTCTATATCTATTTTTGATTGTTTTTCTTCCCATTTTCTGAGGAAAGTTTATATTAGTTGTGTGGGTTAAATAGTCCCATCCAGAGTTCGTTATCGTTATGTATCACGTTCGAGTTTGTAGCATATTGGCACATTGTGGAATTACACGATATTTTGGCAGAATCTGGGGTGGCTTATTGCTTGGCCAGCTTATACTGGGTGAGACAAGATTATTGGATCTAGGATCAGTGCAATTAGATTAAATGAAGTGTATTAAAGAACAAATACCATTATTTGGTTCATAATGAGGTGATGAGTCTAGTCAAGATGAGAGGTTCAGTGACTTGTTGACTCTACAGTTGGTTATGAAATTCTACACATCTCTTACGTCGTGGTGGTCATGTAAAAGTTGGGGCAAGATGTATATAGGTTATGAGATGCATTGGGAGCATCAGATTCGTGGAATTTGGCTATTAAGATGAGAGAATGTTATTATGGTTAGGTGAACTATGCGGTGCATGGTGTTAATTCAGCTAAGGCATGCAATCATATTCTGGTACATCGTGTGGTGATTGATGCGGTGTTCGTATATTGAAAGTGGGCGGGGTGGAAAATTCCGGATGTTGGAATTTGGCTCTAAGGATAATTTGACTAAATAAAAAGGGGAGTCTTTAGATTTGCTCGAGCAAATGTGCTCAACTGAGTTATGTAGGACGGGTAGGGGAACGAGGCATTAAACAGTGATTTCAGGCAACTCTAGCGAAGTTCTTAGCACGTTCGAGGACGAACATATGTTTAAGTGAGAAAGAATGTAACGACCAGACTGGTCGTTTTGAGCTCTAGCGCATCGTTCAGTAGTTTGAGGCCAGGAGCAGCATCACTTCAGGTATTCCGACTTATATGCGCGGTCAGAATTTAATTTCGGGAATTTAAGAGTTAATTTGGAAAGAAAAAATCTCATTTCGGAAGCTTTAAGTTGAAAAATTGACTAAAGTGTGGTTTTTGAGTAAACAACCTCGGAATCGGGATTTGAAGGTTCTAACAGGTTCGTATGATGATATTTGACTTGGGCGTATGTTCGAAACGGGTTTTGGATGAACCGGGAGCGTTTCAGCGCATATTTTATAAGTTAGCATTTTAGAAGAAATTTCATAAGTCTGGGTTGAAGTGCATTTCAAGGTTATCAGTGTCTGTTTGGGATTTCGAGCATGCGAATAGCTTAATATGGTGATTTTGGTCTTAGGAGCGCGTCCGAATGTGGATTCGGAGGTCTGTACGTCATTTTGGAGTCATTTGGCTAAATTTAAATATTTGAAGTTTTTTGAGAAGTTTGATCGGAAATGGACTTTTTGATATCGGGGTCAGATTCTGATTCCGAAAGTTGGAGTAGGTTTGTAATGTCGAATATGACTTTTGTGCAAAATTTGACGTTAATTGGACGTGATTTGATAGGTTTTGGCATCGAATGTAGAAGTTAGAAATTTTAAAGTTCATTAAGCTTGAATTGGAGTGTGATTCATGGTTTCAGCGTTGTTTGATGTGATTTGATTCCTCGAGAAGGCTCGTGGGATGTTATGGGACTGGGATGTGTGATTGGACGGGGTCCCGGGGGCCTCGGGTGTGTTTCAAGGTGTTTCAGATCATTTAGAGGTGTTTTGAAATGGTTGATGCTGGTGTCTGGTGTTGTTCTTCGCGTTCGCGAGGATCCCATCGCGTTCGCGAAGAAGGATTTGGCTTCTGAGGCTTTTTTCTTCGCGTTCGCGAAGGTTGCCTCGCGTTCAAGAAGAAGAAAAATCTCTGTTGCGCAGGTCTGACTTTGGAGGATCATATTTCACAATCTATAAGAAATTTTCAGATGATGTAAAAAAAAATTAGTAGCTCTTTGTGTCTAGTTGCTAGAAAAGTAAATCATTTAGCATTTGGATTTGTGTACAAAGATTTAGGGCCGGTACACTACAGGGTGTCCGGAAGATGAAGATGAATTTTATGTTGCACATTGCTGACTTTGGAGCTTATAGCTCGAAATATATAAGGGATTGGGAGATGACCAAAAAATAAAAGTTGTAGATATTGGAGTATAGTTTTCATAATATTAAACCATTTGTCATTTGGAGTTATGTTCAAAAAGTTATGACCATTCTACTAGAGGCTATCTGATAAGAGTTTGATCGGGATTTTGACATCCGATTTGAGAAATTCTTATATGGTTAGACTAGTGAGTGAATGAGTGTACGGAATATATTATTTTTACCAGATTCTGAGACGTGGGCCCGAGGGACTTTTTTGGCAAATTTCCTAATTTCGCGTATGAGCTTCGAACTTGTTAGCTATTTTGATTCCTTAAAGTGATATTTACATTATGCAATCGAATTGATTAGATTTGGGTCATTCGGAGCCGGATACTCGTGGCAAGAGCGTGATATTGAGTTGATTAGCGCAGTCGAGGTAAATGGCTTGCCTAACTCTGTGTTGGGGACATCCCCTTAGATTGTTTTGATACTGTTTTTGTTAAATGGGCGACGTGTACGTGAAGTGACGAGAGCGTACACGAGCTATTGTTGCTAAAACTCTACTTTTTCCTTTCATGACATAAATCATTCATCCCTATTTCATTGTTTCCTGTACTAACTGTGTAGTGTAGCTTAGAAATGAGTATTACCTGTCTTACTTGAGTTACTCCTATTTGTTACTATTTGCACCATGTTTAGGTAGTTTTATTCGTATTTGCCTGTGATTCTTCCTGAACTATTCGAATAAACTGTATCCGGTATTCATTGCATTGCATATTTAAATTGGGACTACGGACGAGATTCCGGGAGCTTTCCCCTGTACTGCATTGCATATCTGTTACTGTGACATACGTTGTGCCGAGCCGAGGGCTCCCTTTTACTATTTCTTTCAGCTTATTGTTTCTACTATTTTGCTTTAGCTTATTAGATCTCTTTGTGAACTTTTAAAATTGTTTTTACTATAAACATCTAGTAGAGCCTTAACCTTACCTCGACACTACTTGACTAGGGTTAGGCTTGGTAGTTACTGGGTACCAATTGTGGAGTACTCACGCACTTTCCTGTGCATGTTTTCCATGTGTAGATCCAGGTACTAGCACCCAGTATCGTGGCAAGGAGTCGTTCTAGCAGCTGCCAGGAGACCGCGAGGTAATTCTGCCGCGTCCGAAGAATCCCACGAGTCCCCATCTAATCTAGTTTAGGCATAGAGTACTTATGTATTTTTCCACTATTTCATTGTATATAGCTACATTTAGTACAGAGTTTGTGACTATCGTGACATTCCGGGTTTTGGGAAGTGAAATTGTATATGTCGAGCGGCTAAATTATGTGTCTTCTTCTTCTCTTCCATTTCAATTATGATATTGCTGTTATTTCTCCGCAAGTTTTAGGCTTACCTAATTGTAGAAACTAGGTGCCCTCACGAGACAGTTCGGAGGCTAATTCGGGTCATGACAATTTGCATAACTATTGGCTAGTTTTGGGGCGTTGTTCATCAATTTGATTCATCAGAAGGTCTTGGAAGTCGGTTATGGAACTTCAGAGCGAGGTAAGTCTCATTTCTAACCTTGTAAGAGGGAATTGTCCCCATAAGTGACATAATTAATTATGTGCTACTATTTGTGGGGGCTACGTATGCAAGAGGTGACGGTAGTCCGTGCGTAGCTACTATTATGCTTATGTCCGGGTAGTCTAGGACCCAAAAACATGCTTTACTTGCCGTACTTGTAATTTTACTGATAAATTAAAAATTAAATCATATCAAACTTGACAAATGAATTTCTATAAATATTAAACACCATCTTCCCATTAGAATAGAAATTGTCATTTCCTTGGGTAATTGTTTTCCTGATGAAGTATGGATTGACTGTTTAATGTGTGTATCTACGAGTACCTGTGTCGCATGAATGATTCGCGAGCGGGGTAACTCTATTATTTATATTTGACTGCGTCGCACGCATGTTTCGCGAGTGGGGGTAATAGATGCATCTGTGGTTCGCGCTGTTCAACCCTCTGGCAGTGCACATTTAATTATTTTGTTGAATCGAGCCGTACGACCTTGACATTATTTGTGCATGCTATTTACTTGGTACTTTATGTGATTTCAATTGATTTAATGCCTTGAGATATAAGTTGTTAACTGAAATGACGGAAACTGAAATTATAATTATGAAAGAAGCTGTCACTTCTTGTTGTTATCTGTTATTTAATCATGACATTCATGCTTAGCGCTACATTTAATTATTTTAATTTGACCACTAGTAAGTGTCAAAATCGACCTCTCGTCACTACCTCTTCGAGGTTAGGCAGGATGCTTACTGGGTACACGTTGTTTTCGTACTCATACTACACTTGTTGTGCATTTTGTTTCACAGGCACATGTATGTCCAGCGGCCTAGCTCGGCGCAACGACATGGTTGATATGGAGACTTAGGTGAGATGCACCTCCCTAGACGACCGCAACCAGCAGAGTCTCCTTCAGAGTATTGTGTTGTATTTTCCCTACTGTCCATTTGTATTCCAAACGGTTATTGTATTTCATTTGCTTCCTAAATTTTCTCATGCACTTGTGACACTAGGTTTTGGGATGACTGGGGGATTTATTCATTATTTAAATTTGTTAGATACATTATTGTTTACTTAGTGGAAGTTCGTTAATTGTCATTTAATGTAGTGAAAAGGAATGAGTTCAAGAGTTATAAAATAAAGATTTAGTTAACTCCATTGTGCTGGCTTGCCCGACAGTGGAGTCCGGCGCTATCACGGCCTTTATTGGATTTGGGTCGTGACAAGCAATGTCACTACATCACTCGTCCCACAATGCACTCACACTCAGCACTCACACTCAGTAGGTACCTGCGCTCACTAGGGGTGTGAAGACTCCGTAGGGGCTCTTACAGCCCAAGCGCTATGCACGGACAACTCACGTGCTGCACGGACAACTCACGTGCCATAATATCAATATCAGGATCCGCACGGACAACTCACGTGTTGTACGAATAACTCACGTGCTATCATATCATATCTAGATCTGCACTGACAACTCATGTGCTATCATATCATATCTGGATCTGTACGGACAACTCACGCGATGCACGGATAACTCACGTGCTATAATCATATATATCATAGCAGGCCCTCGGCCTCACTTAGTCATGTACCTCTCTAGCCTCGCTATTCTCAACAAATAAGGGGACACAACCCACATCAAGTATCACAACATATCAGTAAAATAATAGAGACCGAGGTAAACATGTACAAGAATTTCTATGACTAAGTGCAAATAATGTGAGCATGAATAAAGCCTAAGCATGATCTCTAACATGAAGGCAATCAAGTTGAACAACTAGTAAATACATAAACACATATAATGGCTATTAGGCCTCACAGCCTCACGGGACGGACCAAGTCTCAATCCCTCGCGGTGTACACCCACACGCCCGTCACCTAGAATGGGTATCACCTTCAAACAGTCACATGATATCAATTTCTCCGGGTTTATATCCTCAAAGCCTAAGTTAAAATTGTTACTTATCTTAACAGCATAAAATCGTACTCCGAGATGCCCCTGGCTCTAGACTCGGTATCCAAAAGCTCCAAATCTAACCATAATCAGAATAATATTATCAACATAGGATAAATAATCGAATTCCACAAACAAAACTACATAAATTAGCCAAAAATCCAAAATCAGCCAAAACCCGGCATCCGAGCCCACGTCTTGAAACCCATAAAAATGGCAAAATTAGAAACCCCGTTCTCTCTCGAGTCTAACCATATAAAATTCGTCAAAATCGGACTCCGTTTGGTCCCTCAAGCTCTCACCTCAAACTCTCAAAAACTCAAGCCCTAACTCCCTCATTTCACCCTAAACCCCTACTAATTTCATGGTTAATCAGTGGAAACATCATAAACGCGCGTAAATAAACGCAAGTAACTTACCTTAGTAATACCTCTTGATTCTCCCTTGAAAAACACTTCCCTAAGATCAAAACCCGTTTAACAATGGCGTAGAAAGGGCAAAACTTTGCAAAGTGTGGGATTATATAGGTTTCTGGCCAGGGATTCTACATCTGCGGTTCCTCAGTCACAGCTGCGACGCTGGACCTGCAGAAATCCCATTCCATGTGCGGATTTCACTTAAGCCACGAGACTCCGCATATGTGACCGCATCCTCGCACCTGCGGTTCCGCATATGCGATCCAACCTTCCGCTCTTGTGTCCTCTTCCGAATTTGCGGTTGATTCCCACTTCTGCGCCCATCGCACCTACGGTCCCCACTCCGCAGGTGCAGCCAAAACAACAACCATCTGTTGCATTTCCAAATTCCAAATTCTCCGTTATCCATCTGAAACCATTTAGAGCCCCTCGGGACCTCAACTAATAATCCCAACAAGTCACATTCCACTACTCAGATTTAGTCGAATCTCCAGAACACCCAAAATAACACAAAAATGCCAAATCAACCTCGGATTCAAGCCTAAGAACTTCTAAACTTCCAAAATTTACCAACGATGTCAAAACCTATCAAACAAAGTTCGAATGACATCAAATTTTGCACACGCGTCCCAAATGACACTACGAACCTGCTCCAACTTCTGGAATCCTATTCCGACCCCGATACCTAATTTTCCAATGCCGACCAGAATCGCCATATTTCCAACTTTCGCCAATTCAAGCCTAATTATACCACAGACCGGACACACTTCTAAGTCTAAAATCACCCAACGAAGCTAACTGAATCATAAATATCCAAATCCGAGTTCGCTTACTCATAGATCACCCTCCGGTTGACTTTTCTAACTTAGCTTTCTAACTAAGAGACTAAGTGTCTCATTTCACTCCAAATATACTCCGAACCCAAACCTACTAACTCGATACAACTCAACACAGTTGAACAACACATAATAAAGTAGAAATGGGGGAATGAGTCTATAACTCTCAGAACGATCGACCGGGTCGTTATAGTAACGACCCGAACGACCGTTTTGAGCATTTTTACTTCACTCGGTGGTTAAGGGGCACGAGTAGGTATGATGTATTAGGACTTATGTACAAAATTTGAGTTCATTCTGAGTTGATTTGATATTTTGCAGCTCGAGTTTTTGGAAGTTAAAAGTTCATTAAGTATGATTTAAGGTGTGTTTCATCGGTTCGATGCTGTTATGCGTGATTGAGGCCTCAAGTAAGTTTGTGTTATGTTAGGGGACTTGTTGGTATGTTCGTAAGGGGTCCCGATGGGCTCGGGTGAGTTTTGGATAGAATTGGATTGTGTTACGCTCGTTTTTCTTATGTTTCGACGTCGTTTTTTCAAGCATAAATGGTGCCACATTTAACAAATGAGATCCGATTTCTATTTTGGTTGAAGCATTAGATCCATATCATAATTACATATTCATATAAAAAAAGAATCGACAAATTTGAACATCGTATGAGGAATTTATATTCATCTTACTAACAATTGGATTGCCAGATTTTTCAAATTAATTACGAAATTACCACTCACTTCGTATTTAAAAATCTGCTCTATTTCCAAATATTGAGACCAACATATCTCCTTCATTATAAGGTCAAATGGAGTGATTCAAAAGCGTATCTTGACTGAAATTTCAAGGAGTCTATTACAGGCATCAAAAGCAAGTATTGGGATTGTTTGGCATCCAAAACGAGCCAGATTAGCTGGGCAAAAGTACTTAATATTGAAGGTTTGTTCATTTAGTTATATTTTGATTTAGGGAGCTCGTATTGGAAAATATTTTGAGGATATTTTCACCATATGGATTGGGGTAAGTGTTCTATACTTGATTTTAATTATATTTCATGAATCCATCTTCGTTTTTAGCATTTGATTGATGATTTTCAAAGTGAAATTTGGGGGTTTTGTCTAAAATTTTAGAAAGTGAACTTTTTGAGTTTTAAACATCGATTCAGAGACAGATTTGAGTAAACTAGTATGGTTGGAATCATAATTAAATAGGTTGTCGGATTTTATGAGTTTTGTCGGGTTCCAAGGCGTGGACATGGGTTGGGCTTTTTGGCCGATTTTAGGCTTTTAATTAAAGATTCGACATTTTTTTATTGGGATTGGTTCCTTTAGCATTTTTGATGTAGTTGAGTTATTTTTTGTTAGGTTCGAGCCGTTCGTAGGTCAGAACGCATGGGATGACATTTTAGAGCATCGCTTGACTTGCTCGGTATTGGAATTGGCTTGTTCGAGGTAAGTAATTCTTCTAAATTTAGTGTTGAGGGTACGAACTATGTGATTTGTATTGAGGTGACGCACATGCTAGGTGACATACACGTGGGCGTACACCTTGTGAATTGTGACTTTATTGTTTCCATGGAGCTGTATAGTCTCCCTTTTTCTTTTCTATTCTTTCTTTCTTCCTTCCTTGCTTTCCTCTTCTTCTTCTTGCCCTTCCGGAGCCGAGGGTCTATTGGAAAAAGCCTCTCTACCTGCATTAGGTAGGGGTAAGTTCTGCGTACAGACTACCCTCCCCAGACCCCCCCTCTTGGGATCATACCTGGTTTGTTATTGTATAGTGGCCCTATCTTGCTGCAATTTGTGTTGTCACCATGGGATAAAGTAATTGAGTTGTCAATCATGCTAGATATCACGTTAGGCTTTATGCCGATACTGTTGGGACCCATAGTGGTCATTTCTTATTATCATCTCACTGATTTTACTAATATGTTCGTACTCAGTAATATCCATGCATTCATATCATATCTGAGTAGTTATTTATTGATACATCGTATCATTGTTGTCGGGCTAGTTTCATGACATTTAACACACGAGAGACTGGAGAGATTGATGACTGAGTGATGTCGAGGGCCTGATGGTGAGGATGTTTATGGGGTCGGGTTGCACTCCGCATCATGTTTTACTCATTTATGCCACGATTGGCTTGTTATAGTGCTTGGGCTGAATGAGCTCCTCCGGAGTCTAAACACACCCCCAGTGAGCGTAGGTACCTACTGAGTGCGAGTGCTGAGTGATTAGGAGGACTGAGTGACTGGGAGGACTGAGTGAATTGATACTTTGAGAGCCTACATTGTTGATACCCTATTTTTCCCTCATATGTTTTTAAATATACATATATACCTTCAAAATAGTGCATGAGCATCATCATGTATTTTTTCATAATTTTATTTAATTTTTAAAGGTATTAATCAATTTATTCCTGCATTTTTATTATGTCAATAAATAATATTTATCATTTAATTTTCATTATTTATATCCATATTAAGCATCAAATATTTGTATATATACTTAATATAACTGTATTTTGCATCCTTATGCTGTATATATGTGTGTGTGTGTGTGTGTGTGTGTGTGTCTGTGTCTGTGTGTGTGTATGTACATAATTATATTATTTACACAGAAAATGACTTTTTATATTTTTATAATGGTACGTAATTATTTTTAATTATTTTCATGCACAAGTGATATTTTCATTATTTATGAATTATTTTTTATAAATTATTTATTTGTTAAATTGGGTATTTAAATCTCCCCCCCCCCCCCCCCCCCCCCCCCTAAAAAATCAATTTCGGACCTACACTACCCAATACACCATCCCACATCAAAGATCAAATACCCTTAACCTATTAACCCAGACCTATACCCATTTGAAACCCCAACCCAGTTCCCTTTTAAATCACAGTCGTTGATCTCTGAAGATCAAGGACTCATATCACCTCACTCCTTTTAATTATACCTAACCCGTCTAACCCTAATTCATTTCCACCTAACCCCGCCGTCTCTATTCACTCATTCTCTCATATTCTTCCCTTCCCCCTCTCAAAACCCTAACGCCGTCCCTCAGAAAACTTCCATAATCTCTCTGATAATGGAATCAATTGTTGATTCCTTACCTTATTTTTCCACTCCTCCTTACTGGCTACCTAATTTTGGTATTTCCTAATGGCTTCCCTAAAATGGAAAGCAGATCTTGAGATATTCGAACCAAATCTGGTTCAAAATCCTTAACCTGTTACTATTTCCAGCTATATTCATCGTATTTTCTTTATAAGTATGAATATTTTCGTATCCCGTGTGGATTCTTACTTAACCCTAAGGTCATGGTTTTCAGATCTTTTTTTCGAACCAAAATTGGTTCAAACCTTATCTTTTAGTGTTTTTCCGCATGAATCCGCCTATTTTCCTTAAATATTTTTTTTACTTACCCAATTTAGGGTTTCAAATTTCTTTAATCGAACCGGATCTAGTTCGATTATATGTTTTTTTTTTTTTGAGTAACCCCTGTCTATGTTCATTTTATTAAAACATATGATTCTTTGCCTTTATTTTTCTATCAATTTTTGGTTTACCTAAAACTAGGGTTTCAGACCTTGTATTTTTGGACCAGATCTGGTTCGATTATGTGCTCTTTGAATATATTCCTGTCTATGTTCATTCTATGAAACATGTAACTCTTTGTCTCTTATTTATGCCAATTTATGTGTTTTACCTAAAAAAATTGTGTTTAAATTTTTCCTTCCTTATTGATTTTAAATGTTTTCCTTTTTCGTATATGACTAATACTTTCCACAGTTCCGTTAAATCTCCCATGTTTCCATTGTTTCTTTATCTTATCTGCCTTGAGAGTGATTGTTAATTGATTTTTTCCTTATTCTAAGTATTACTAGCCATTATACCCTGCTAGTTTACTGAACTCAGTATGATTTTCTCTAAATCTAGACTTCAATCGATTCCGGGTTTAATTTTTTCCTTATTTGTGTATGTTGATTTCTTCTCTCATTTGTTTGCCTAATTGAATACTACTTAAACCCTTTCCACTCTCCCCTTTAGAGAGACTCGAACTCTCAATACTCGTACTAAAACTTAGCTTTTTACTCTAATGTTGTGCTCATTTATTTCTGGTTTTGGCCGGCTAAAAGCCAAGGCCAAGTGATTCTGGATTTAGCTATTATGGTGTATTTACTTGCTTTCTTGTCTAGTTGGTAAGATATTCTCCCTTGGCACTTTATTCTCCATGTTTCATAATATGTGTTGCTCGACCAGCATGCTTAAACTCTAAGTATGATTCAGCTATTTTATATGATTCTATGATTTCATCCACCCCCATGAGTGACACTATTAATTAGTTATACTTTGAATAACATGAATCCTCTTAAAAGCTGGCTTAATGTTTAACTTGTCCATACACACTGTTTGCTAATCCTATACTTGTTCTGAACTTTGTATTTTTTAAGGTACTATCAACATGTAATTAGTTAATTTGTCCTAACTTTACAGATTTATTACTTAGTTCATGTTCCATGTCAATTTATTTCCTAACATGTCTGGTATCCCTCTGAATTCATGTGTTGATCTGACTGTTTTGCCTAGCTTCTTATGTGATTAAACAAGGTTTTCCAAAATGCTAGCATTGAATACCTAGCTTAACTAGACGGTTAACCAGACTCAACTCATTTGGATTGTGTGTTTGAGCATGAACCTTGCTTGTTTTCCTGGTGCAATTCTGTCTACAAGTTCCATGTCTTAAACTTTGTTTTCTTCTGAAATTAAAACTGTTTTTAAATCTGTCACTCTTTATATGTTGTTGCTCTTTTAAAAACTTCCACTCTTAGTCCCTTAGGTTTTATCCTCAACCATCCAAGTGTGAGCACTGCTCAGGGTCCATGTGAGACTCCTGTGAACTCTGTCACACTGGGAATTGGTTCCTAATCTCTATTGAATCGCTAATCTCTGTTGCATCAATCCTGATTATGTGGTTCTGGTGTGAGAGTTGCTCTAAGTCCCTGAGGCCCTTAGAAACTTTAACACACTGGAAACCTGGTTTTATATGTGCTATGGATGAATCACTCGTATTTAGTTGTGTTGTACCTATTAAATGAGCCTCAAAGTTGATTGGTTCCTGGTTCCCAGGTTTAATTGGGCCTAATGGGCTCCCTATAGTGTATCTTATTATTTTAATTCATTAATCATCTGGTCAGTAATAACATTGTAATAAACAGATTCTGGGTATTTAGTAAAATTAGGGGGGGGGGGTTCTTATTTCCTTTTGTTAAACTGGGTAGAAATCCTTCCTATATGATTCCATCTATGTTGTTAATTTTGCTCCTTTGTCAAAACTGTATGAGTTCTACATTGTGCTTAGAAATCCTGCCTATAGGACTTTCTTTGGTAATATTGATTCTGAGTTCTATACTTGCATATTAGAAATCCTGTCTATAGGTTGCATTAATTTGTCCAATAAACATGTGTTAGCAATCATGCTCATAGGACCACAATGTTTGATTCAATTGTTTTCTGGCAATAAGTATAATTTCTGCCCATACACTGTTTAATAGATATCATGCATATAGTACTAAGATCAATCTCAAATCTAGAGATCATGCCTATAGGGTTAAAATCAGTTCGACATTAGATACCATGCATGTAGGATTTTATTAATTGGTCTTGAATACAATCACCCATGTCCATCACCTAGAACATATGGCTATAGGATCTGGTAACAATTTTGGATTCGTAATTGTGATTCATTACAATTTGAAATGCCGAGATATTACTGAATAATTCAGTAAGCAAACAATAGGTCTTGGCACTCGCCTTAATGGAACTGCTTCTAAAAATCACTGCTTGCTTATTTCTCACATAGATACCCTGCCTATAAGACTTTAAATTAAGCATATCAATCAATTGCATGCCTTTGTTGTTTATATGTGGAGTTCAATATGAAACCATATTTTGAGCAACATAGGCTTGGTCTAGAACTATCTCAAGGTCCTAATACCTCTAGGGCCATAGGTAAGGTATGGGTAGTGCACGCATAGGAAACGAACTAGAATCAACTAGAACGCTTAAGTAACAACTTAAAGATAGTAATCAGGTAGTAGGAGATGATAGTCCATGCGTTAAATACTATGAGTAGCACCCCGACTTGAGGGGGCTACAAAGTATTGCACGGGGTGATCCTATAGGCTAAAAAACATTGGACCCACATCCTTGTTAATTAGTTTTCTTTACTTTTCCTTGGACTAATTCTCTTTATTTAAGTTCGGTCGGGACCGACCTCGAGGGGTGACTAACACCTTCCACTCAAGGTAATTTGAGCCCTGACCCGACCTCTGGTGATGTAAACTGATAATATGAGTTATCTGCTAGAGGTTCCTTAACGCACCTTAATCCATTAGGTAAAAACTCTCTGTCAATTCCCATTCCTTACCCTCTCAAAAAGAGTTGTCCCAAAAAATGTCGAAACCCAATTCCACTAGAAAAAGGGGCACGACAACATGGCGACTCTGGTAGGGATATCTTTAGGATCATACCATAACGAACTTGTTTTTGTGGATTAGTCTTTATGCATGTTTTTATTATTCCGTTAATACTTGCACACCCCTTTCCCATTCCTTCGATGTGAATTTATTTGCCTATCTTCATTAATGCTCACTATGTTTCTCTTTCCCGTTTCATTACTTTTTACTATGGAAATTGACTTGTCTCCTTGTTTTCTTTCTTAAATACCTTTACAATTATTAAATACCGCATTTTATCATTATTCGTCGTGAAAATACTAGACAACCTGTTTTTTTTTTTTTTTGCATAAATCATGCTCAACATCATATTCAACTCGTGTGTATTTAATACCATAGCAACACTTGATGAGTGTCTGCGCTCTTCCTATATCACCATTCTTGAATTTGGAAAGGATTATTTGCAGTAAAACTAGTCGATCAGCGGTGTAGTCGACGGTTTCGTTCCTTTCCCCCTCAAGATTGTCCACTTGAGGGTACCAGTCTAGACCTCTATAGAAACCTTACTCTGATAATAATCGTACATGCATCATGGTCAAACCTAGTCTAGGTTAATATGTTTAATAGACCTTTAACGAAAGCCTTTTTCAATGACCACTGGTGTTTCAATAATCCGAACGGATGCAACTACGATCTGTGCATTATTTGGAGAAATAAATGTCGATATGCTAATTGTTAATGTATAAATAGTCGATTCCGTAGGGGGAAAGGTTCTAACCTTATCTATTTTTCATAAAATGAGGCACGAAGTCCCCAGGTTCGACATGGCCTGGAAAATACCACCGTTATTTCTAGATTGGTGGGAAGACCTTTCCTCAAGCGACAAAAATCATGTGAAAAGGGTCATCGGAAACTTGCCTTCCTTATTGGACATCCAACTAAATGACATGTTGATCGAGTTTGCTACTATGTTCTAGGAGGGAGAACGAGATGTATTCTGCTTTGGGAACATAGAAATAACTCCTCTTTTGGAGGAAATTGGGTATTCACTGGGCTACCTTGGGACAATCCCGGTTTATTAGTACTAAAAATCGTACTCCCTAGGGATTTTTGAAAATGATGGGCTTAAGAAAGAATGACAACTTGGTATGTTTGAAGAAATCCTACATACCTTTTGACTTCCTTTATGAGCGATACGAACACAACAAATCTTATTGTACCTTTCATGACGAGTTCTCCATCACCTCCCTAGGTTGGATTCATCGTAGGGTTTTCGTGTTCATCGTCTGCTTTCTGGGCATGATAGTGTTCCCAAGAAAAAGGGACAGGGTTCACACCAGACATGCGGTGGTAACCAAAGCTTTAATGGAGGGAATATAGGGAAAAACATACACTATTGTTCCTATGATTATAGCAGAAATATATCGGGCTTTGGATCGTTTCAAGAAAGAGTTCAAACATTTCGAGGGTTGTAATTTGCTGCTACTGATTTTGTTGCTAGAACATCTCCAAAGAGGAAAATACCGCCAAGAATTTCCACGGAGGCCATGGAGTGATCACATAGCTTTCCATCACCCAAAAATAATGACCTTTATCCTGGAAAGATTTGCTCAACCAGAGAGTGCTACAGAATGGGTACAGTTTTTTGACAATTTGACTGAGCATCAGGTTCATTGGATGTTCGAGTGATTCCCTGCCAGTTAATTCATCATCAGATCTAGGGATGTTCCATATTTGGTGTTGATCGGGTTAAAGGGCATACACCCCTATGTTAGTATCAGGGTCATGAGACAAGATGGTAGAAATCAAGTCATACCATGAGTCTCCAAAATGGGTCACTACAGAGCAGACTTTCAAGATGATGACATCCCGTAAAAATGTGAAGCTCAGCACATGTCGCATTTAAAGGTCATTGTGGAAAAAGACACCATCAATCCAGATCGATACCACACAGGGCATGTGTACTTCTACCCATCATGGTTGGACGATAACATAGCCGGAATAGTCGAGCTAGGAGTCGGTCAAGGGAAAAGTGTCATAAATGAAGTTTCTAAAGCACATGTGAAGTACAACAGACTATGAAAAAGAGTTCATGAGTTCGAGGCAGAGCATTTGGAACAACATAAGATTGACATGGAGTCAATTAATGAATGGAGAGAAATGGCTACTAGATCAACGGAGAGGCTGGAATATCTAGTTCAGGGACTAATCGACCAGATAAGCGTCCCAAATATCGACCAACCAAAAACCCAAAAACCAGTACCTCCTCAAAACACACCAAACCAATGTCCGCGAAATCCTCCCGCACACCACTAATATGAAACACCACCTAAAAATCCTAATCCTCTACCCATACCGACACCCCCTCAATATCAGTATCTCCCGACTGCCTATCCCCGATCCTCAGATTCGACCAATGATCACCACTACACTCAAACTTCCGGCATTACCTAAAACAATCCCATATACGTAGAAACCTCTGCCTCACTCCACTCAACCAACTTCATATACACCAGAACCACCGAGAAGGACCTGCTCATTAAGAACATGGTAGAGGAGCTCAAGAAGCTTAGAAGCCAAGTTCGGGGTATTGAAGGAGGCAAAGGAATTGAAGGACAAATTATGAGGACTTGTGCATTCAGCCAGACGTGGAACTACCGGAGGGTTACAAACCTCCTAAGTTCGAGATGTTTGATGGAACGGGCAACCCAAAGGTACATTTGAGAACATACTGTGACAAGCTCGTGGGGGTTGGAAAAGACGAAAGGATTCGTATGAAGCTGTTCATAAGAAGTCTCACCGGAGATGCCCTATCTTGGTACATAAGTCGAAATCCCAAGAAATGGGCTAATTAAGTAAGTGTGGCATCGAACTTCATGGATAGATTCAGATTTAACACAGAAAATGCACCGGATGTCTTCTACATACAGAATCTCAAGAGGAAGCAAACAGAGACTTTCCGCGAGTATGCTACTCGATGGAGGTCAGAAGCGGCAAAGGTCAGGCGGGCATTAGAAGAAGAGCATATGAACAAATTCTTTGTCAGAGCTCAAGATCCACAATATAATGAGAGATTAACGGTCACTGAGAATCACAAGTTCTCTGACATCATCAAGCTCGGAGAAAGGATTGAAGAAGGTATTAAAACAGAATGGTACAAATTTTGACGCACTACAGGCCATGAACAAAGCATTACAATCAGGAGGCATATAAAAGAAGAAGGAAGTAGGGTCAATAGTGGTAGCCCAAGGTCCAAAATCTCCACTCGTATACCAAACGCCTCGACCCACAAACCAACCTTCACCTCCCAGATATCCTCAAACCGCCACCGCCTATCACACTTATAAAATCCAACCAGTCTATTGTCATTCATCTCCAGCTCGTCCAAATTATCAAAAACCCATACCCAATTTCGATCGCAAACCACCCAGACAGTACACTGCTATTGCTGAACCTATCGACCAGTTGTATGAAAGATTAAAGGCTGCCGGATATGTCACCCGTATTCCCGTTGTGGCTATGGAAAATCATCCCGATGGGTTAGCCCAAAGAGCATGTGCATACCATTCCGACATGAGGGGACATACCATTGATGAATGCCACACTCTGAAAGACAAGGTTCAAACGTTGATCGATACCAGAGTCATACAGGCGAAGGAGGCCACACCCAATGTCCGCAACAATCCCCTCCCAGATCATAGAGGTGAAGGAGTCAATGTTATAGAAATTGATGAAGAATGGGATCCTGAGGGGTCAATTGGGCTTATTCGGGAAGGTGACGACCCTAAGAAACCTGCAGTCACACTACTCCCATTCTGGTACAGGTACAACCACCAGTTGAGGTAACCACATCGTTTCCGTTTGAAATTGAAGTGACCACACTTGCAACTGAAGTTACTCCATTTGAGGTAGAAGTAACCACACATTTCACTGTGACGGTGGCATCCAAACCACCATTCAGTTCTAACGTTGTACCTTGGGATTATGTTGCCAAAGCTAGGAGAAAAGGGAAAGAAAACATGGAAGAGTCCAGTGTTGTATAAGGAATGACTAGAATGGGAAGAATCTATACACCTGAGAATTTGGGAGGAACAAGTAAGGAACCTCTACCAAACAACCTATCATTGAAACCGGTCCATATGATCTATGGAGGAAAATACAGGCAAGGGAATACTTTGTGGTAGACCATCTGAACAAAACTCTCACCCAGATATCCATCCTGTTGCTGCTACAAAATTCTGAGGCACATAGGAATGCTCTGATAAAGGTTTTGAATGAAGCATATGTAACCAACAATATAACCAGCGGAGAAATGGCCAAAATGGTAGGGCAAGTGCTGGAGATCCATAAGATCACCTTTCACGAAGACGAGTTGCCACTTGAAGGATTGATCCATAACAGGGCACTGCACATCACAGTGCAATGTGGGGATAAGTTCGTCGCCAGGGTTCTGATAGATGGAGGATCCAACCTCAACATCTACTCGCTGATAACTCTGAAAAGGTTGGGAAATGGTCTACAAGAAATACAAGCATGATCTATAAATGTGAAGTCATTCGATGGGTCGCAAAGAGCCACGATTGGAGAAACTAACTTATGCCTACAGATGGGTCCCACTTGGTTCGATGTCGAATTCCAGGTACTAGACATATCCGCCTTCTACAATCTGTTGTTGGGACGACCTTGGATACATGCCGCTGGGGCTGTTGCATCCACTTTGCACCAAGCGGTAAAATTTGAATGAAACCATAAGGAAGTGATCATCCATGGATATAGGAGCAACCCCATTTACACCAACCAGATTGTTCCGGTAGTGGAGAACAGAAGGGAGTTAGGTGGAGAAACTTACCATCGCATTGAGCGTATTAACTCGATCAAGAAAGATAAATGGTGGAGTAGAAAAATAGAAAGCATATTGGCATAGAGAGGGTATGAACCTGTTAAGGGGATTGGTAATAATCTTCTAAGTATCTCCAAGCCAATACAGCTGAAACGACATGGTACAACCTTTGGGATTGAATATCCGTATACTTGGCAAGAATATAATGATTATTTTCTGCCATGGCGTGGTCCCTATTACCCTCTCGAGCAGCCAGTGCCACATCTGAGTCAGACCTTTCATCAGGCCGATACAATATGGGGGTCAGAAGAAGAAGAAGAAGCTCTAGCCGCACTAAGGAATCTGTTTTTAGAAGATGAAGATATGGATTGTTGTGTAATAGTTGAGGAGGAGGAGGAGGAGTAGGAAGAACTCCCTACCATTCAGACAGTGGAAAAAAGGGAACATTTCTCAAGAACCGGACCGCTACATCATGAAGGGCCTGACGAGTCCCGGGGTAGCAAGGCTGCTAGCATCATTTATTTTTGAAAACAATTTCTTCTTGAACATTTTGTTTCAAATAATATTTTCAGTATTTCATTTCGAAAAACATTATTTGAGATATTGAAAATCGCTTTGTTTGACATTTTAATATTTACCAACGACTGATGTTTTATTATTACTATTTTCTTTCATATCTTTCTCTCTACAACATTACTATTTCTTACCTTGATGAACCAACGACTGTGACATGTAATGAGATAACGCAACACAAGGACAGTGATTCGGAAGAAATAGAAGAAGAAGAAGATGTGATACTTGAGGAAATTGTCAGAGAAGTTGAGAATTTTGAGAACAAGCCCAAATCCAACCTAGACGATATCGAGATAGTCAATTTGGGAGATTCTGAAACAATCAAAGACTGGACGTTATTAGAATTAATATTCAGTTTTGTCTTGCTTTATTTTACGAATATGAATTTCCTTGAAACTGGGCCAGCTTGATAAAATGGCCCATTAAGACCTGATTCAACCTAAACCCCCAGGCTATTTAGTAGTATTTAGCAGAATTTTATAAACTCCTTCTTTCTCGAATATCCTATATTAAGATTGGCCAAAGGGTTAAATGACAAATCGGGCTAAATCATTCCATAGCCGAATCCTCATGTATTGGATTAATGAATCTAGTTCGGGAGTGATCCATATCATTATATAGAAATGCCTTTCTAGATTGGTCTCATAACTTATTTTAGGAATTTACCTTAGATGTAGTGAATCTCAAACTCATTCCTTAATTAGATATTGAATACCCTTAAACTTACAGAATAAATCAATCATCAGAGTATACGTTTGCATAACTTTGAGTGAAAACAACTAAAATATACCTTTTTCTCAAATTGTGTATACGTTTACGTAACACAGATAAAGACTAAAATAAACACTCATAAAGGCACCTTTAGGAATGGATTTCTAAAAATTATCAGAATTACGTATATGCTCGCGTGACATGATTTCAGTTTCTTTTTGACAACAAAACAAAAATACGCGCTTGCGCAACTTTATTTATCTCTTCAAATGAATTCAGTGTCGAGAATTATGTACACTTATGCATGACATGATTTTTTATACATCTCAATTTTTAACGAGTTTTACGCATACGTGACCCGTCTTAAAATAACTCGTTGAATACAAAAGAATAATAAAAGCGGTAAAGGACATAAAATGCACATAGGTACAAAAGCAGTAATTAAATAATTTAGGCCAAGTTTAATCATTAAGAGACCGTGCTAGAACCACAGAACTCGGGAATGCCTAACACCTTCTCCCGAGTTAACAAAATTCCTTTCCCGGATTTCTGGTTCGCAGACAATTTAAACAGAGTCAAAATTCCTCGATTTGGGATTTTTAATAAATAAATGGTGTCCCATAACACCGTAAAAAATCTGGGTGGCGACTCTGAAAACAAATAAATAAATTCCAAAATCAAATAATGTCACTTAAAGTGGAAAAATTCCCTTATTACCCTGGCAATTACAATTATATACAGTCTGCACGCCTAGGCAAGCCTTAGGTAATTAACCTCTATGTAAACTGGAAACTGCTTTTTGATTGTGTTTACTGCTTAAAGGCTCACAAGTTTTAAAATCAATAGGCAAACTGATTAGGTCCCTGCCATTAAGTTTGTGAAATTGTGTTGCATGTTCTTTATATAAATGTTCACCTAGACATCTTGTCCTAGGATTTTTCTAAAAAACTGCATGTATATGTGTTTGAGACGTGCTGTTTATTTACATTTTATGTTGAGGTAAACATGAGGATCCTAACTGCTTCTTTCACTTATGTGTTAGTCCTACCTATTATTTGCTTGTCGCCTAGAATTTTCCCTTTTTAATACCTTAGGGGATTGTCTAGAACTGTTCAGATTTAGAGGTCCAAAACTCCTCTAGGACCACAAGGAAGGGACGGGTAACATCACGCTTAGAGTTCGTTGAATAAAAACTCGCTTAATAACCACTAAGGGGTGGGATAACGGGTAGAAAAGAATATGATGACATGTGCGCTAATGCAACGTGTAGCCTCTCATTGAGGAGTGATTACCGGGAATTACACATATGTCATCCTATAGGATAAACAACTTAGTAGTTCCCTTATCCTTTTACATATGTGTGCTTAGACTGTCTATTTGCTACTTGATTAATTCACAAAGTAAGTTTGGTCGGGACCCACAGTTGTAGACTTCGAGGGGTGCCTAACACCTTCCCCTTGAAGTAATTTGAAGCCCTTACCCAATCTCTGGTTGTACAATTAGTGTTATAAATGACCCGTCGTAGGTTCCCTAACTCACCTTAATTACTTAGGTGGCGACTCTTCAAATTCCTTATATCCCTTCTCCCAAAAGGAAACGAGTTGTCCCAATAATATCAAAAACCTTGACCAATCCGAAAGGAGAGGAAAAAGAGGGTGCGACAACTTAGAGTATTGAAATTCCCGTTCGGAAATGGGAGATGATAACCATGGACTTCATAACAGGTCTACCACGCTCGTTTCGGAAGCATGATTCGATTTGGGTGATTGTAGACCGACTTATCAAGTTAGCTCACTTCTTGCCAGTGAAGACTACAGATTCGGCCGAGGATTATGCCAAGTTGTATATTAAAGAAATCATCTGATTGCATGGGACTTCTTTGTCCATCATCTCATATCGTGGTGCTCAGTTCACAATGAATTTTTGGAAATCCTTTCAGAAGGGATTGGGCACCAGGGTGAACCTCAGCACCGCTTTTCATCCTCAGACAGATTGCCAGGTGGAACACACCATTCAGACTCTTGAGGATATGTTGAGGGCATGTGTTATCGATTTTAAAGGAAATTGGGACGATCATCTACCTCTCATTGAGTTTTCTTATAATGTAAACTATCACTCTAGTATCAAGATGGTACCATACAAAGATCTGCATGGGCGAAGGTTTAGATCACCAATTTGTTGGTTCAAAGTTGGAGAATCGGAGTTGTTAGGACCCGATTTGGTCAATCAGGCTATGGAAAAAGTCAACATGATACAAAAGCATTTGAAAATGACTCAAAGTCACCAAAAGTCCTACTCGGATGTGCGGTGTAGAGAATTAGAGTTCCAAGTTGATGATTGGGTGCTTCTGAAAGTTTTGCCTACGAAAGGCGTTATGAGATTTGGGAGGAAGGGGAAGCTTAGCCCTCGCTATATTGGGCCATATAGAATCCTGCGAAGGATCGGGCAGGTGGCTTATGAGTTAGAATTGCCATATGAATTAGTTGTTGTACACCCAGTGTTTCATGTGTCCATGTTGAAGAAATTCATAGGAGACCCATCACTTGTTGTTTGTACGGAGATTGTAGGGCTTAAGGATAGCCTGTCTTACGAAGAAAGTGCAGTGGCTATTCTTGATCGTCAAATCTGCAAGCTCGGAACTAAGGAAATAGCTTCAGTAAAAGTGATTTGGATGAATCAAACGGTTGAAGAGGCTACATAGGAAGCCGAAGATGACATGAAGTCCAGATATCCCCATCTCTTTGAAGAACAAATGGAAAATGTGGAAGGTAATTAACCTTTCCATTCAGGCCTTATATTATAATCTTCATGTCCTTCAGTATTTAATCAGTTTAGTATTTAGTGATCACGTACTCGATCAGTTCGATATACATGTATTCATGATATTTCAGTATTCTCATATCCCCATCACACCCGTTTAATGACCATAGATAGTCGTAGTTGCAGCCAGGACCATCATTCGAGGACGAATGATTCCAAGGGAGAGATAATGTAACACCCCATAAATTTGGCTTAGGTATGAATGTGTTAAATGAGTAGTAAGGTTATATTTTGGACATGTGAATTTCTATTGGTATGAGTATGGGTGGAAATTGTTATTTTAGAATCAAGACGAAGAGTGAAGTATACAAGATTTGATAAAACGTACGAAGTTTACAAAGGGTGGGTCTTTCAGGAGATTTAGTGAAAAACTTGTAATGTATTTGAGAAAACTCAAAACATAAAATTTGTAGGAATTTGAAATATATTTTCAACGATATATTTTGGAGCCCAAACAGATCTCTATGCAAAATGTTATGTACGTTTTACAAAACAGTGGGCAATCTCCACGCCCCGACTGCGACCGCGGATATGCGGCAGTGTTCCTGTCATTTTCCGCAGCCAAGCCTACAGGTGCATAGGGGCGGACTTGGGGAGTAATTTTTAAAGCCTATTTCGCCACCCACAACCCCAAAACATAAAAACTTGCTCTAGAAAGGGGAGCTCTCAAAAACCTAACTCCTTAAGGGTCCATCCACCACCCAAGGTAAGTTCTAATGGTGATTCTAAGTTAATTTTAATTTTCCAACATATTATTAACATGGGTAAACCCTCCATATCATTAGATATTCGATTGGAACATCATTGTTGAGAGAAGAAACCCTAGAACTCGAATTCAATGGAATTGAACATCAAAGAGATAATGTCTTCACCCTATAATTGATTCTAGCATTGGTTTAATGATTATAGACCCTAGTTCATGAGATATGAGTTGACGGGTTTGTTAGAAAATCATGAACAGTTATAGGTTTGGTGTGTTGATTGTTGATTATTGGTTACGGGTGTTGTTTACCTTATGGGTGATAAAGAATAATGTTGATTATAACCATTTGAGACTTTAGAATTTATCTAGGATCAAGAGAATGGGTTATTGGGTGTAGAGACACCATGAATAAGGAATATGAATCTTTATTCCCACCAAGTGTTTGATAAAATGCTTAAGTTACCAAAACATGAGTATCATAGCTAATATGGAATTCCTTTGAATTGTATTGCTATATATTAAAGTTGAAAGGGTTCACAAACGTTGTATTACGCTCAAGAGCATGAATTTAAGGCATGTGAGGCTAACACTTTACGTTTGGGAGTGTTTATGATTCTCCCTACGTCCCATTCATTATGGCTATTACTAGTTCCCCTAGAAAGTAATTATGCCTAGTTCCATGAATAGTAGTACAACTTCTATTCTCTAGATGGCATAGTTTTATAGTCATTCAATATTCTATGAGTTTCAGTTATGACAAATTGACTTATTATGAATACGCTTCTCAGTCTAGTCCTATTCATTATTCCAGTATCATGTAACTCAGTATAGTTTAGTATTTCAGTATGATGTTTTCCAGTATATGTTCCTGAATGTTGAACACCTGTATTTGGGCCCGAGGCCGCAGTTTATGCTTTATGCATTTTGGGCCTGAGGCCGCAGTTATGTATACGTATACTTGGGCCCGAGGACATATTTTGTGCATATATATATATATATTGGGCCTGAGGCCGCAGTCTGTTTATTCAGATAAACAGTTGGTTCATCGTTTAGAAGAGGGAGTATTCATAACCTTACTTCATATGTTTATTTCAGTTATTAGTTATTAGTTTTAGTATTTACAATCCTTTCTTTCAGTTGTTTTACGTAGTAGTGAAATTTAAATATACTGACGTCCCTTTTTGCCCGGGGCCTGCATCTCGCGATGCAGGTAACGATTTACAGGTTGACGACTCTGCTTTCTAAGACATCTCGTATCAACTATTGATGAGTCCAGTCTTTCAAGGCATTATCCCTCCCTTTTTTAGTCATTATAGTATTTCAGTTAATAAGGTATATCGGGGACCTTGTCTCGGTAAATATTTAGCATTTTAGTATTCTTTAGAGGCTTCGTAGATTATACTTTAGTCAGTCAGATGTTAGCAGGCTTTTATGTTTTATCCTTGTCGGCTACTCGTTTATATTTGCGGACTTTTCAGTATTTTCCACATCTATGATATTTCAGTCAGACTCGTTAGCAGATCATCATGATGTATATTTATATCTAGCTTACAATTACACCACATGATGATCCAGCCACACAGTTGGTTTGCTCGGTCACATGTAGTTAGGCACCGAGTGTCGTGTTACGCCCAGGACATGTTTCGGGGCGTGACACCTTTCTTCTTCTTCTTCTTCTTCTTCCCTTAGAAGTTGGACTAACTCCACAGTCAGGGGGATAATTCTCTTCTTGGGTTTGCGAGCCACTCTCTTTTAGGGTTCTTTCCCCTCGGAGGTCGAGGCTTTCTTCCTCTCGCTCTCCTTCGACTGCTTCGAGATAGGCGGAGAGGCTTCTTTATCACCGGACGGGGCCTCATCGTCGCATCTTTAACGACCCGGTCGGTCTTTTTGAGAGTTAGCTCCCAGATCCCCTAATAACCGCTTCTCCCATGTCTATTTATGTTATTGTAACTTGTCAGAGCGTTGAGTGATGAAATCTGGGGTGATTTTGGATGAGTTTAGACGTAATGTCATTTATGACCTGTGTGCAAAATTTGAGGTCATTCGGATGAGTTTAGACGTATTTGGGCATTGGATGTGAATTCTAGAAATTTCATAAGTTCTTAAGCTTGAATCTATGCATATTTGATGATTTTGATGTTACGAGATGTGTTTTTAAGGCTCAACCAAGTTTGAATAGGGTATTAGAGTTGGTTGGTAGTTTTGGTTGAGGTCCCGGGGGCCTTAGGGTTGTTTCAGATGCCCAACGGGTGAATTTGGGACTTTGAGAGTAGCTGAACAATTCTGGTTCTGGTGTCTCGCACCTGCGAGGGTATTTATGCAGGTGCGAAGGGGGTGCACGCAGGTGCATGTAGCTTAGGATGGCCCGACTCGCATGCGCGGAAGAGTATCCGCAGGTGCGGAGCAGCACTTATGACCAAGCCACTGCAGGTGCGACCCCAGGTCCTTTAATGAGTTTCTGCACCTGCGATTGTGTTTCCGCAGGTGCAGCACCACAGGTGCGATCCCAGTGTCGCAGGTGCGAAACATCTAGGATGGTTATACCAACATCCGAGGGATGTTCGCCTCCAAAATCGAATGTGCGCTCGGGACTTGGCGATTTTTCAGTGTGATTTGAAGAGGAGAATCATCGGTAACGTTTTCTAACCTTAATCCATTTGTATATCAATAATCTCTATCAATTTCCTCAATCTAATCAATGTAATTGGATGAAAAACCATGAAATTGGGATGAAATTTCCCAAGGTGAAATATGAGGATTTAGCGAGATTTAGACATCGGATTTAGTTGATTCTTGTTCGAGTGGGTTCATGAGAGAATGGGTGTTCGGGAAATATAAATTTTATCTGATTTCGAGACATGGGCTCGAGGGACTTTTTGGGCGAATTTCCTAATTTCGTGTATTAGCTTAGAAATAATTAACTATTTTGTTCCCTTGAGTGATATTTACATTATGCAATCGATTTGAATAGATTTGGGCCACCCGGAGTCGGATACTCGTGGAAAGAGAGTGGTATTGAGTTGATTAGCGCAGTCAAGGTAAGTGGCTTTCCTAATTCTATATTGGGGACTTCCCCTTAGGCATTTTTATAGTGATTTTGTTACGTGGACGCCGTGTATGTGAGGTGACGAGTGCGTACACGGGTCATTGTTGCTAAATTCCTATTTTTACTTCCATGAAATCACTCATTTTCATTCCTATATTACTGTTTCCTGTCATAACTGAGTAGTTCGCTTAAGAGTAAGCATGCCTACCTGTCCTTACTTGATTTCCCCTTATTTTCCACTAGTTGCACCATGCTTAGGTAGCTTTACTCTATTCTTGCCTGTTGTTTTTCTTGGACTGTTTAATTAAGCCGTATCCGACATACTTATGCTTTGCATATTTAAATTGGGACTACGGACCGAGATCTGGGAGCTTTTCCCTTGTACTGCATTGTACATTTACTGTTGAGATATATGATGTGCTGAGCTGAGGGCTCTCTGTCTGTTATAAATTCTTCTAATTTCCATTAAACATGTTTATCATTTCTCATCTATGTTTCACTGTTTTAAATTTATATTGACTTGTTTTAAAAACTCAGTAGAGCCTTAACCTGACCTCGTCACTACTTGACTGGGGTTAGGCTTAACCTGACCTCGTCTTCATTACTGTTTCCTGCGCATGTTTTCATTATGTGCAGATCCAGGTACCAGCACCCAGTATCGTGGCTAGGAGTCATTCTAGCAGCTGCCAGGAGACCGCGAGGTAATTCTGTTGCGTCTGCATAATCCCACGAGTCCCCTTCTACTCTAGTATAGGCATAGATGACGTATGTATTTTCCACTATTTCATTTATAGAGCTACATTTAGTACAGAGCTTGTGACTATCGTGACATTCCGGGTTTTGGGAAGTGAAAGTGTACATGCTGAGCAGCTATGTTATATCTACTTGAGTTCTTTTCCTATCTTTATTTTATTGATTCTATTATTTTTCGCAAATTTTAGGCTTACCTAGTCATAGAGACTAGGTGCCGTCACGATACCTTTCGGAGGGAAAAACGGGTCGTGATTAGTTGGTATCAGAGGGTCTAGGTTCATAGGAGTCACAAGTCACAAGCCAATTTATTAGAGTCTCGTGGATCGGTGCGGAGACGTCCGGATCTATCTTCGAGAGGCTATGTAACTGTTAAGAACAATCAAATTCTTTGGAATTCCTTATCGTGCTAGTTAGTGTCATCAAATTCTTAAACTCTATTCTATTCTTGCTTGTAGATGGTTCATACCCGTACCGGACGTACTGATGACCAGGCACCCGAGCCCCCAGTCAGAGCCACTAGAGGCAGGGGCCGGGGCAGAGGACGAGCACGCGGTGCAACCCGAGCACCGGCTAGAGGAGAGGCGGAGGATCCCCCAGCAGCTATAGTTGGAGGGGCACAAGAGGTCCCTACTGTTATTCCAGACCTCCAGGAGACATTGGCTCAGTTCTTGAGTGCCTTCAATACTCTGTCTCAGGTTCCGATAGCTCCAACTACATCCCAGGTAGGAGGAGGGACACAGACTCCCGCAGCCCGTACTCCTGAGCAGAGGGTTCATATTGGGCAGGTTCTAGAGTATATTCCTATGCCCCAGTAGCTCCAGCCCAGCATGAGACTAGGATAGCTGTTCTTGAGGTAGAGCAGCTCCGACTTGAGAGGTAAAAGAAGTACCACCCACCTTAGTTCAGCGGACTAGGTTCGGATGATGCCCTTGGTTTTCGTGAGGGGTGTCATCGCATTCTCCGCACTATGGATATTGTCGAGACGAGTGGGGTTTCTCCACTACTTTCTAGCTGAGGGGAGCATCTTATCTGTGGTGGCGTGCTTTTGAGCTTAGTAGTCCGAATGAGGCAGCTTCACTTACTTGGGCTCAGTTCTCCGAGATGTTCTTACTTGAGTTTTCCCTCAGAGCTTCAGGGATGCTTGCGTGCAAAGTTTGAGAAGCTACGCGAGGGTACCATGACTATGTCAAAGTATGCAATCCGTTACAACGATTTGGCTCGCCATGCACCAGCTTTGGTTGTCACTGTCAGAGAGAGGGTTCAACGCTTTATTGAGGGACTCCACCCCAGTATTCGGACCAGCATGGACAAAGAGCTGGAGACCAATATTACTTACCAGCAGGCCGTGAGTATTTCCCGGATGATTGAGACTATGTTAGCCCGGGACAGGGTGGAGAGAGAGGCCAAGAGGTCTCGAGAGACTGGTCATTTTTCAGGAGCCCGTGCACCAGCAACACGCTATGGTAGGGGTTTTGTGAGTCGCCCCGTTCATTCAGCTCTCCCAGCAGCCAGTGGTGTTCCAGCTCCTCCTAGACCTCAGGAGCCTTATTATGCACCACCAGTATCTCAGGTGCCTCCTGCTCGAAGTGCTATCACTGGCCAGTCCAACAGGCCAGTTCAGGGTCAGCAACGGCCACCACGTCTTCCGAGGGGTTGCTTTGACTGTGGTGACCCTCGTGATATGATCAGAGATTTCCCCAGAGCGATCAGGGTGCACCACCTCAGACTTATCAGGCCCCACGTCTTCCACCAGGTCCTCCAGCTATTCCTCCAGCCCCAGCTGCTACCCCACCACCTCAGGCAGCTCGAGGTGGAGTTCGGGGAGGTCGAGGTCGCCCTAGAGGGGGAGGCGAGGCCAGGTGCTATGCTCTTCTGTCCTGGTCCGAGGCCATTGCTTCAGATTCAGTCATTACAGGTATTGTTCCCATTTGTCATAGGGATGCATCAGTATTATTTGACCCAGGCTCCACATATTCGTATGTCTTCTTATTTTGCTTCACATCTGGGGATATCTCGGGATTCTTTGAGTTTCCTTATCACGCTCAACTATGTCTTGTAGAAGACTAAACGAGCGTTGCAAATATAATACTGGGGTATTATGACCAGAGTCGATCCCACAGGGAATAGACGTATCAATTGAGTTTATAAAATACTACTGGTACTTATTCAATTTTCTCAATACTTTTGAATATAATTTGGTGAGGTTTACTAAATCTAATAACAAAATAATAAACTAGTAATTGACTAACAATATAGTGTAAACAATGATAATAAAGGTCTAAGGTTATGGTTTCCCCCGTTGGTGAATTCTTTCTCGGATACTTCTTATAGCTTGATTAATCGTCTCTATCAATCATGAACACTCTATCTACCATAAATCTCTCTCAAGTAATTATGATAATTTACTAGACGCACTCTCTCAAGTTACGCTAGCTAGATTGCATTACAGTTCACTTTAGATTGCACCCGAGGTATCGTTATCTCTAATCCAACCTCTAAACCCTCGGTTATGACTTTCGTCTATACTCTAGGAGTGGTGTTGTTCAAACAATTACCTAAATATGCACTCTCTCTCAAGTAGATACATACTAAATAGGCACAGCTAATTGATGGCCATTCAATTAACTACAATAAGAACGTAGTTGAACAAATAGAGAATAATCAATCAAAATATATTAATATTACAAGAAATTCATCCCCAACGGGTTCTACCAAAACCCTAGATTTAAAAATTAGCTACTCATGTTTAGACGAAACAAAACTAAAAGCAATTGCATAATTGAAATATAAAGTAAGAAATACTAAATGTAGAAATCGATGTTTGTCACTTCTATGGTGTTTTCTTGTTGAATCCTTCTGAATTCTCTCTGTGGCTTCGAATCCTCTTCAAATTGTGTTGTTTGGTGTCTATTTATATGTTTAGGGCGAACCCTAACCATGTAGGAGACTTCTATTTCAACCGGGAAACACTTAACTCGTCAAAACTCGGACTTGGGCGAAACTGGGGACCCCGGGCGTTTGGGCTCTAACGCACCCCTAACACCAGGGTAGGTCTGACGTTAGGGCCCTAACGCCCCCCTAACGCCAGAGGGTACAAGGCTTTATGGGGCAAATTCCCCCCTAATGCCAGGGGGTGCCAGGCTTTAGGGGGCAAACGCCCGGCTATCGCCCGGGCGTCTCCTTTTGCGTATTTTCGACGTATTTGCATCCCTTTAGCTCCGTTTCCATCTCCAATTCACCTACACATAAAATAAACTCCATTAAGCACATAAAAAGTGTATTTTTATCATTAAAGCACCTCAAATGTAAGGTATATCACATGCTAGACTATGAAATTTAGTATCGCATCATTTCCCCGTTTATGTTTCTACTCCGATTGGAGATTCTTTTGTTGTGGACCGCGTATATCGGTCATGTTTGATTGCTATTAGTGGTTTTGTGACCAGAGCTGATTTATTACTACTCACTATGGTAGATTTCGATGTTATATTGGGTATGGACTAGCTATCTCCCTACTATGATATTCTTGATTGTCACGCCAACACCGTGACGCTGGCTATGCCAAGATTATTGAGGTTAGAGTGGAGAGGTTCCTTAGAGTATACTCCCCGCCGAGTCATTTCTTTTCTTAAGGCTCAGCAGATGGTTGAAAAGGGGTGTGATGCATATTTGGCTTAAGTGAGAGATGTTAGAGCTGAGAACCCTACAGTTGAGTCAATTCCAGTTGTCAGGGACTATTCTGATGTATTTCCAGATGATCTTCTGCGTATGCCACCCGATAGAGACATTGATTTCGGCATTGACTTATTGCCGGGCACTCAGCCCATTTCCATTCCTCCTTATCGCATGGCTCCTCCTTAGTTGAAGGAGTTGAAGGAGCAGTTACAGGAGGTTCTTGAAAAGGGATTCATCAGGCCTAGTGTATCACATTGGGGTGATCCAGTGTTATTTGTGAAGAAAAAAGATGGCTCGATGCGTATGTGTATTGACTACCGGCAACTGAATAAGGTGACAGTGAAGAACAGGTACCCATTGCCTCGCATTGATGATCTATTTGACAAGTTACAGGGTACTAGGGTGTTCCCCAAGATTGATCTGCGTTCGGGTTATCATCAGTTGAAGATTCGGGAGCTGGATATCTCGAAGACTGCCTTCAGGACCAGATATGGCCACTATGAGTTCCTTGTTATGTCATTTGGACTGACCAATGCCCCAGCAGCCTTCATGCACCTGATGCACAACATATTTCGGCCTTATCTTGATACTTCCGTCATTGTGTTCATTGATGACATTCTGGTATATTCTCGGTCCCAGGAGGACCATGAGCAGCACCTAAGGACCGTGCTTCAGACATTGAGGGAGAAGAATTTGTATGCCATGTTTTTTAAGTGTGAATTTTTTCTTGATTCTGTGACATTTCTAGGACATGTGTTGTCTTCGGATGGGATCAAGGTAGATCCGAAGAAGTTGGAGGCAGTACAGAGTTGGCCCAGACCGTCCTCAGCTACTGAGATCCGCAGTTTCCTCGGTTTGGCTGCGTATTATCGCCGTTTTGTGGAGGGATTTTCATCCATTTCAGCGCATATGACCAGACCAACCTAGAAGGGTGAATATTTTATATGGACTGAGGAGTGTGAGGAGAGCATTCAGAAGCTCAAGACAGCCTTGACTACAGCTCCTGTGTTGGTATTGCCTACCGGTTCCGGGTCCTATATAGTCTATTGTGATGCTTCGAGGATTATCCTGGGAGCGGTGTTGATGAAAGACGGTAGGGTAATTGCCTACGCGTCCAGACGGTTGAAGGTTCACGAGAAAAACTACCCTGTCCATGATCTTGAATTGGCAGCGATTGTTCACGCCCTGACGATATGGCGTCATTACTTATATGGTGTTCCTTGTGAGATATTCACGGATCACCGGAGTTTTCAGCACATATTCAGGCAGAAGGATCTAAATTTGCGCCATCGTAGGTGGTTGGAATTGCTAAAGGACTATGACATTACTATATTATACCACCCGTGGAAGGCCAATGTGGTGGCCGACGCCTTGAGTCGCCGGGCGGAGATTTTGGCATACCTTCATGCAGCTGAGAGGCCTCTAGCCTTAGATGTTCAGTCCTTATCCATTTAGTTCGTGAGATTTGACCTTTCTGAGCCTTGTCGGGTATTAGCTTGTGTTGTTGCTCGATCTTCCCTTTATGAAAATATCAGAGAGCGCCAGTATGATGATCCCCACCTTTTGGTTTTTCAGGATAGAGTTCAGCGGGGTGATGCTAGGGATGTGACTATAGGAGATGATTGCGTGATGAGGTTGTAGGGTCGGATCTGTGTGCCCAATGTGGATAGGCTTCGGGAGTTTATTCTTGAGGAGGCCCATAGTTCGCGGTATTACATCCATCCGGGTACCGCGAAGATGTACCAGAATCTGAGATAGCACTATTGGTGGCGAAGGATGAAAAAGGATATAGTGGAGTTTGTAGCCAAGTGTCTCAACTGTCAGCAAGTCAAATGTGAGCATCAGAGACCGGGAGGGTTACTTCAGCAGATTGAGCTTCCAAAGTGGAAGTGGGAGCGGATCACCATGGACTTTGTGGTTGGACTTCCTCGGACTTTGAGGAAGCATGATGCTATTTGGGTGATTGTGGATCAACTGACCAAATCAACCCATTTCATTCCACTGATGACTACATATTCATCTGAGAGTTTGGCTGAGATTTATATCGGAGAAATTGTTCGCCTCCACGGTATCCCAGTGTCTATCATTTCAGACAAAGGTACACAATTCACTTCACGGTTCTGGAGAGCCGTCCGGAAGGAGTTAGGCACCAGGGTAGAGTTGAGTACATCTTTCCTCCCTCAGACAGACGGGTAGTCCGAGCGCACGATTCAGATTCTCGAGGATATGCTCCGTGCCTATGTGATAGATTTTGAAGGGTCATGGGATCGATACTTGCCTCTTGTTGAGTTTTCTTATAACAACAGCTACCATTCTAGCATTCAGATGGCGCCGTATGAGGCTTTGTATGGTAGGCGGTGCAGGTCTCCCGTGGGATGGTTTGAGCCGGGCGAGGCCCGATTGTTGGGTGCAGACTTGGTTCAAGATGTCCTGGACAAGGTGAAGGTGATTCAGGAGAGACTTCACACAGCTCAGTCCAAGCAAAAGATATATGCGGACCGAAAGTTTCGTGACTTGGCATTTATGGCTGGTGATAGGTTTTTGCTTCGGGTATCGCCTATGAAGGGTGTCATGAGGTTCGGGAAGAAAGGCAAGCTGAGTCCAAGATTTATTAGCCCTTTTGAGGTGTTACGACATGTTGGGGAGGTTGCTTATGAGCTAGCCCTGCCTCCCAGCCTGGCAAAGGATCATCCGGTGTTCCACGTCTCCATGCTCCGGAAGTATCACGGTGACCCGACTCATGTTTTGGATTTCAGCTCAGTCCAGTTGGACAAGGATCTATCATATGTTGAGGAGCCTGTAGATATACTGGACAGGCAGGTCAGAAAGCTCAGATCAAAGGATATTGCGTCAGTAAAGGTTCAGTGGAGGGGTCAGCCAGTCGAGGAGGTGACTTAGGAGACCGAGCAGGATATGCGGAGTCAGTACCCTCATCTTTTCACAACTTCAGGTATGTTTCTATGCTCGTTCGAGGATGAACGATTTTCTTAAGAGGGGGAGGATGTAACGACCCGGTCGGTTGTTTTGAGAGTTAGCGCCCCGATCCCTAATAACCACTTCTCTCATGTCTATTTATGTTATTGGAACTTGACGGAGCGTTGAGTGATGAAATCCGGGGTGATTTTGGACACATAGTCCATAAATATGGAACTTAGCTTTAGAAATCTGGCTGTAGCTAGAGCTGTGTGAAGAAGGACCTGGAATGGAATTCCGCGACTCCGTTAGCTCCGTTGGGTGATTTCGGGGTTAGGAGCGAGTTCGGAATGTGTTTTCGAGATCGGTTGTGGATTTAGGCTTGAATTGGCGAAAGTTAGAATTTCGGCGATTTCGGCCGATAGGCAAAATTTTGACATCGGACTCTGAATGGAATTTCGAAAGCGACAATAGGTCTGTAATGTCATTTATGACCTGTGTGCAAAAATTGAGGTCATTCGGATGAGTTTAGATGTGGTTCGACATCAGACGTGAATTCTAGAAATTTCATAAGTTCTTAGGCTTGAATCTATGCATATTTGATGATTTTGATGTTATGAGATGTGTTTTTAAGGCTCGACCAAGTTTTAATGGGGTATTAGAGTTGGTTGGTAGTTTTGGTTGAGGTCCCGGGGGCCTCAGGGTAGTTTCGGGTGCCCAACGGGTGAATTTGGGACTTTGGGAGCAGCTGAACCATTCTGGTTCTAGTGTCTCGCACCTGCGAGGGTATTTCCGCAGGTGTGGACATGCAGGTGAGAAGGGGGTGCACGAAGGTGTGGACGTAGCTTAGGCTGGCCCGACTTGTAGGCGCGAAAGAGTATCCACATGTGCGGAGCAGCACCTACGACCCAGCCACCGCAGGTGCGACCCCAGGTCCTTTAATGAGTTTCGGCACTTGCGACTGTGTTTCCACAGGTGCGGCACCGCAGGTGCGATCCAGTTTCGTAAGTGCGAAACATCTGGGCTGGTTACCAAAATCCGAGGGTTTAAAATTCAAAACACCAAAATCGATTGTGAGCTCGGGACTTGGCGATTTTCAGTGGGATTTGAAGAGGAGAATCATAGGTAACGTTTTCTAACCTTAATCCATTTGTATCTAAATAATCTCTATCAATTTCCTCAATCTAATCAATGAAATTGGATGAAAAACCATGAAATTGGGATGAAATTTCCCCAAGTAGAAATCTGAGGATTTAGGGAGATTTAGACGTCGGATTTAGTTGATTCTTGTTCGAGTGGGTTCATGAGCGAATGGGTGTTCGGGAAATATAAATTTATCTGATTCCGAGACGTGGGCCCGAGGGGGCTTTTTGGGCGAATTTCCTAATTTCGCATATTAGCTTAGAAATAATTAGCTATTTTGTTTCCTTGAAGTGCTATTTATATTATGCAATCGAATTGAATAGATTTGGGCCACCCAGAGTCGGATACTCGTGGCAAGAGCGTGGTATTGAGTTGATTAGCATAGTCAAGGTAAGTGGCTTGCCTAATTCTTTGTTGGGGACTTCCCCTTAGGCATTTTTATACTGATTTTGTTAGGTGGACGCCGTGTACATGAGGTGACAAGTGCGTACACGGGTCATTGTTGCTAAAATCCTATTTTTAGTTCCAGGAAATCACTCATTTTCATTCCTATATTACTGTTTCCTATCTTAACTGAGTAGTTAGCTTAGGAGTAAGCATGCCTACCTGTCCTTACTTGATTTCCCCTTATTTGCTACTAATTGCACCATGCTTAGGTAACTTTACTCTATTTTTGCCTATTGTTTTTCCTGGACTGTTTAATTAAGCCGTATCCGACATACTTCTGCTTTGAATATTTAAATTGGTACTACGAACCGAGATCTGGGAGCTTTCCCATTGTACTACATTGCACATTTACTATTGAGATATATGTTGTGTTGAGCCGAGGGCTCTCTGTCTGTTATAAATTCTTCCAGTTTCCATTAAACCTATTTATCATTTCTCATCTATGTTTCACTGTTTTAAATTTATATTGACTTGTTTTAAAAACTCAGTAGAGCCTCAACCTGACCTCGTCACTACTTGACTGGGGTTAGGCTAGGCATTTAAGAAGTACCGAATGTAGAGTACTCACGCCCTTTCCTGCGCATGTTTTCCCCATGTACAGATCCAGGTACCAACACCCAGTATCGTGGCTAGGAGTCGTTCTAGCAGCTGCCAAGAGATCGCGAGGTAATTCTGCCTCGTCCGCAGAATCCCACGAGTCCCCTTCTACTCTAGTATAGGCATAGAGGACTTATGTATTTTCCACTATTTCATTGTATAGAGCTACATTTAGTATAGAGCTTGTGACTATCGTGACATTCCGGGTTTTGGAAAGTGAAAGTGTACATGCTGAGCAGCTATGTTATATCTACTTGAGTTCTTTTCCTGTGTTTATTTTATTGATTCTATTATTTTCCGCAAATTTTAGGCTTACCTAGTCGTAGAGACTAGGTGTCGTCACGATACCTTTCAGAGGAAAAAACGGGTCGTGACAGCATCCTTCCCGAGACCTACCAACCAAGAAACTGAGTAAGCTCAAGAAAATAGTTAAGCGATGACCAAATTATTAAGACGGGAAGAAGGCCTTACCATGATCACGAGCCTTCCGTCGGCCCTTTGATAAAATGCGCCATGCATGCTCGGCATGTGTTGTAATCGAAACTAGGCTCCTATCCTATTTCTCGAGGTGGGGAATCGCACCCGGCATCCAAGCAATACATGCATCGAGAAAAACACTGATAAGACAGGATGAAGAAGTGGAAATAACAAACAAAAAATTAAAAAGGAGTCATACTTACGTTTCATATTCCTTTTCTCGCGAAATGGCAAGCTCTCAGCCGGAATTAGGTCCTTGGTCCTCACTCGGACGAATCGGCTATCACGACCCAAAATTCCCACTGTCGGGACCATGATGGCGCCTAACGTTGAACCCGCTAGGAAAGCCAACGTATTTAATCATATTTATTAAAAACCTTTACTATTAAGTGAGAACAGGTAAAAATCTACTTTTCCATAAATAAAAGCTTAAAAATAAGAACAGATAAAAAGGGAATACATAACTAAATCCACAAACTTTACAAATTCTCAAACTAGCCAACCCAGATCTTTGGAATCACAATGTCACGACTATCTATGATTAATACATATAAAAGGTCCGAAAGAAATAAATACGTCTGTTTTGAAATACTAAAATAGAAAATGGAGAAATGGAAGGGGACTTCAAGGCCTGCGGATGCCTGCAGGACTACCTCAGTGTCTCCGAGTGGGGTGAAGGAAGCTGCCTAGCTCAATATCCACTGGGTCCTGCACCGGGATCTGCACAACAAAAGTGTGCAGGTGTAGTATCAGTACAACTGACCTTATGTACTGAGTAAGTGTCGAGCATAACCTCGGCGAAGTAGTGACGAGTCTAGGGCACGAAAAATAATACCACCTATGCAATTTAATAATATATAAAAGAAATAACGACAGGAAGTAGATCACCTCTTCCTTACTCAAACAATAACATGAACAATAGTTTGGCAAGGGAAATGAACAATAAAAATAAAAAAATCACAGCATCCCGGCAAGGGAGCAACAACAGAAATAATACCGTCCCGGCAAGGGACACAACTATAATCAATCTCACTCAAGTGTATAACTTAAAAAAATATTCCTCAACCGAACAAATACACAACAGTATTTGATGCGAGACTAGAATTCATAGTTTAACATGTTATATGCCTTACATTTTATGCGCATTAATGATAAAAATACACTTTTATGTGCTTAATGGAGTTTATTTCATGTGTAGGTGAATTGGAGATGGAAACCAAGCTAATGGATGCAAATACGTCGAAAATACGCTTAAGAGGCGATGAGGGAACACCCTGGCGTTAGGCAGGCATTTTCCTCCTAAAGCCAGGATGTCCCTGACGTTAGGCAGGCGTTAGCCTTCTAAAGCCAGCCCTAGCCTGGCGTTATCCAGGCGTTAGCCTCCAAACGCCAGGTCCCAGGTTCAGCCAATTCCGAGTTTTGACGAGTTTAAGTGTTTCCCGGTTGAAATAGAAGTCTCCCACACGTTTAGGGTTCGCCCTAAACATATAAATAGACTCCTAAAACACAACTAAAAGAGGATTGGAAGGCAGACGAAGGATTTAAGGAGAGAAAACCATTGAAGTGCCAAAAACATTGATTTCTACATCTTGTATTCATTACTTTATATTTCAATTATGCAATCTATATTAGTTTTGATTATTATAAACATGAGTAGCTAAATTCTTTAGTCTAGGGTTTTGGTATAACCCATTGGGGATGAATTTGTTGTGATATTAATATATTATGGTTGATTAATCTCTAATTGTTCAACTACGTTCTTATGGTAGTTGATTGAAAGGGCCCTCAATTAGCTATTCCTATTTTTTATGTATCTACTTGAGAGAGAGTGAATATTTAGGTAGTTATTTGAACAACATCACTCCCAGAATATAGACGAAAGTCATAACCGAGGGTTTAGAGGTTGGATTAGAGATAACGCTACCTCGGGTGCAATCTAAAGTGAACTGTANTCTTGAGAAAATTGATTAAGTAACAGTTTAGTATTTTAAAGACTTAATTGATACGTATATTCCATGTGGGATCGACTCTGGGCGTAATACCCCGGATTATATTTGCAGCGCCCGTTTAGTATTTTTATAAGACATAGTTGAGCGTGATCAAATTTTGGCACCGTTCCTGGGGAATTAACGGTATTATCAATTGAGTTGGAAGAAATACAAAAATTCTGAAATATAGTCAATTTTCTTAAAATTTTCGTTTTCACATTGAAAGTTTAACGTTTGCTAAGTGTTGCAGGTGCATGCCTAGAAACTCATCGAGGACTGGTGAAGTAATTGAAGCCTTATCAGACCCTGAGAAAGTTTTCAGGACTATCAACCGAACCAACCGGAAAAGCAAACGCCAACCACAAATTGAACTAATTGAAACAGACATGGAAGATGCACATAACAGGAACAATCATGGGGATGATGTGGTAGACCCAGTAGATCAATTAGGGGGAGAGGATCCTTTATATGACTGGGCACAACCCACAACGGAGAATTTGTCCACTGCTATATTGGTTCCTCAGATACAGGCCGAGTCCTTTCAGATTACAAATAATATGCTGCACCTATTGCAGAACAAAGGGCTATTCTCAGGGTC
>ML312854.1:0-158674 GCA_005239505.1 Nicotiana paniculata | reverse complement strand
GACGGACCTGACTTCACGGTGAGCTGCTTTCTCCTGGCGATCTCCGGCAGCATCATGGGGTTTTCTTTTGCTTATTTACCGTCTATTTCTTTCAGACAGTTGGACTGTATATAATATCTTTTGTATATTCTGTTAGTATGCCCGTAGGACTTGACACTAGTTCCTGGAACACACGTGATATTTATTATGGATTATGGGTCTGTATATATATTGGGTCACGCCTCTTCATGACCGCTTTTGATTAAAAACTGGCTAATTATCCTTGTCGATTTATGTTTTAAGTTTTAAGAACTGAGTATATGTTGAAATGTTTAATCTAATAAGAAAGAACCCTTAGCAAATTGAGTGTTTACTTGCCTGACCCTGCCGTTGGGCGCCATCATGACCTAAGTTAGGATTTTGGGTCGTGAACATATGGTATCAGAGCACTAGGTTCACGTAAGTCTCCCAAGTCACGGGCAAACCCATTAGAGTCTTGCGGATCGGTACAGAGACGTCTGTACTTATCTTCAGGAGGATATAGGGTGCTAGGAAACCTCTCTTTGTTCTTATTCTATCGTGCAGTCGATGGTTTATTAAATCTCATTCTTCTATTCTCTCACAGATGATGAGGGCGCGTGCATCTGATGTTCCAGATCCGGGAAGGGCCACTACCCCCGTTGTCCGTGGCAGAGGCCGGGGGAGGGCACCAGCCCGAGTAAGAGGGCGAGGGTGTCCTAGAGCTATTCCGGTTCCATCACCAGAGGACCCGATCATTAAGGAGCAGGACGAGGTGCCTCCAACAGATTCAGCTCCCGTAGACTTCATGACAGCGCCAGGCTTCCAGGCGGGCCGTATGATGAGATTTATGGACACCATGTCTCATGTTGGTTTATTTCCAGTAGATCTTGCCACTTCTCAGGCAGGAGGGGGAGTCCAGACCCCTACTTCGTAGGTTGCAGTCCAGACATCAACATTATATCATACCCCAGGGACACTGCCCGTGGGTGGGGTCCAGCCTGTTGCAGCAGCACCTGAGCCCAGACCAGTCGCGGACGGCAATCCGCATAGTTATTGGATAGATGGACTCGATTTTGCCCTTCGATATTTGGGGGTGAGTGAGTTGAGGATGCCCATGATTTTGTGGATAGGTACAGGGACAAACTGCACAACATGAGGATACTAGAGTCCCATGGAGTGGATTTCACTACCTTCAGTTGGAGGGCAGAGCTCATAGGTGGTGGCAGTCTTATATTCTCAGTAGGACACCAGATTCTCCTCCTGTCACTTGGGAGCAGTTCACGCAGATGTTTTTGGATAGATATATCTGACCCTCTGAGAGGGAAGAGCTGCCGTATCAGTTTGAGCGGCTAGAGCATGGAAAATGTCAGTGACAGATTATGAGGCCAGATTTTCAGAGTTGTCTCTCCATGCACTCATGATACTACATACTGATGGAGAGAGAGTTCGAAGATTTGTGGATGGGTTGCATCCAAGTATTAGGGCCACCATGGCCTGAGAGTTGGAGATGGGTACTCCTTATCAGCTCGTGGTAGAGATTGCTCACAGAATCGAGGGGTATCGGTCGATGAGCAGGGAGCAGGGGTAGCAAGACAAGAGGTCTAGATTCTCCGGAGATTTTAGAGGTGCCCCAGCTAGGGGCAGAGGTCAGTTTAGCAGTAGTCAGCCCATCAGGACTTCATATTCAACACCTCCACCACCTCCCCGAGGTGTTCCCGCGAGGCCTCATTTCAGCGCCATGCCAGATCTTTCCTACTGTCCTCCAACCATTTAGAGTTCAAAAGTGGTTATCCCAGTCATCCGTGATCCTCCGACCCCTACTTTAGTGCTATGCCAGAGGGCCTACATCGCCCTCCGGCCATTCAGGATTCTTCTTCGGGGCTGCAAACTATGGTCCCTGGGGGTTGTTATGAGTGTGGAGTGCCAGGTCATATGAGGAGACATTGTCCCAGTTTTCTGGGCAAGGCCGTACATCAGGGTTATCAGCCGATGGGTCCGGTACCAGCAATCCGACCACCTAAAGGTGGAGGACAGATCAGAAGGGGTCGTCCTCGAGGTGGAGGCAGGTCAGGGGGAGGTCAGGAAACTCATGTTCACTCTGGTCGAGCTCAATCTTCCGGTACTCCAGCTAGATTCTATGCCATTCCGACCAGATCAGATGCAGTGGCCTCAGATACCGTGATCATATGTATTATCTCGGTATGTGTTAGAGAGGCTTCAATATTATTTGATCCAGGATCCACCTATTCATATGTTTTAGCATTATTTGCTCATTTTCTGGATGCTCCTCGCGAGTCCTTGGGTCTCCTATATATGTGTCCACTCCCGTGGGCGATTCTGTGGTGGTAGATAGATCTATCGGTCTTGTGTGATCACCTTCTGTGGGTTCGAGACTAGAATGGACCTTTTATTGCTCGACATGGTCGATTTTGAGGTTATTCTAGGCATGGATTGGTTATCTCCTTATCATGTCGTGCTAGATTATCATGCTAAGACAGTTACTTTAGCCATGCCCGAGTCGCCTAGGATGGAGTGGAGAGGTTCCTCAGTTAGTGCAGCCAGCCGGGTTATTTCATTCCTGAAGGCTCGACATATGGTCATGAAGGGTTGTCTAGCCTATCTTGCTTACGTGCGGGACACCACCGCCAAGTCTTCCACGATTGATTCAATGCCAGTGGTTCGAGAGTTTGCTGATGTATTTCCTTCAGACCTTTCAGGCATGCCTCCAGACCGTGATATTGATTTCTGCATTGATTTATCTCTAGGCACCAGCCTATATCTATTCCTCCGTACCGTATGGCTGCGAAGGAGCATCTTGAGGAGTTGTTAGCTAAGGGGTTCATCAGACCGAGTGTATCACCATGAGGTGCTCAACATTCTATTCGTGAAGAAGAAGGATGGGTCTATGCGGATGTGTATTGATTCCTTTGTTATTGTCTTTATTGATGACATCTTGATTTACTCACGTAGCCTGGGGGAGCACGAGCAGCATTTGAGAGTTGTGCTCCAGACTTTGTGGGAACAAAAGCTATATGCTAAGTTCTCCAAGTGTGAGTTCTGGTTGGATTCCGTAGCATTCCTAGGGAATGTGGTATCCGGAGAGGGTATCAAGGTTGATCCTTAGAAGATCGAGGAAGTTCAAAGTTGGTCGCGTACTACTTCAGCTACAGAGATCAGGAGCTTTTTGGGCCTAGCAGGCTATTATCGCCGATTTATGGAGGGGTTCTCTTCTATTGCATCTCCATTGACCAGATTGACTCAGAAGAATTCCCCATTTCGATGGTCTGACTAGTGTGAGGCGAGCTTTCAGAATCTCAAGGCAACATTGACCTTAGCACCAGTTCTGGTGTTGCCTTCCGGTTCGGGGATGTATACAGTGTATTGCGACGCTTCGCGCGTTGGCTTGGGATGTGTATTGATGCAAGATGGGAGAGTTATTGCTTATGCTTCGCGCCAGCTAAAGGTTCATGAGAAGAATTACCCTGTGCACAATTTAGAGTTGGCAGCAATTGTTCATGCTCTTATGATTTGGAGGCACTACTTGTATGGGGTGTCCTGTGAGGTTTATACAGACCACCGCAGCTTGGAGCACTTGTTCAAGTACATAGATCTTAATCTGAGGCAGCACATATGGCTTGAGTTGTGGAAGGATTATGATATTACCATTCTTTATCATCCGGGCAAGGAAAATAGGGTAGCAGATGCTTTGAGCAGAAAGGCGGAGAGTATGGGTAGCTTGGCTTATATTGCAGCAGAGGAGAGACCTCTAGCCTTGGACATTCAGTCCTTGGCCAATCGCCTGTTGAGATTAGACCTTTCAGAGCTTAATCGAGTTTTAGAACATGTGGTTGCTCAGTATTTGTTATTGGGGCAGATCAAGGCCCGGCAGTTCTATGATCCGTGCTTAGAAGAGATTCGGGAGACAGTGGTACGGGGTGGTGCCAAGGAGGTTGCTATTGGAGAGGATGGTGTTCCGAGACTTCAGGGCCGTTTATGTGTTCCTATTGTTGATGGCCTGAGGGAGAGGATTCTAGAGGAGGCACACAGTTCTCGATATTCTGTTCATCCTGGTGCTACGAAGATGTATCGTGATTTGAAGCAGCATTACTGGTGGAGGGGGATGAAGAGGGACATTGTGGAGTATGACTAGGTGTCTTAACTGCCAGCAGGTTAAGTATGAGCACCAGAGGCCAGGAGGCCTGCTACAGCAGATGCCCATTCCTGAGTGGAAGTGGGAGCGCATCACTATGGACTTCGTGGTTAGGTTGCCTCGGACTTTGCGGAAGGTTGACGCGGTTTGGGTCATTATGGATAAATTGACCAAATAGGCGCATTTCATTCCAGTGGATACTACTTATACTTCTGAGAGGTTGGCCCAAATCTACATTCGGGAGACAGTTCGGTTGCACGGTGTGCCGGTGTTCATTATATCAGATCGAGGTCCTCAGTTCACCCCTCATTTCTAGAGAGCATTGCATAACGAGATGGGAACCCAGATAGATCTCAGCACAACATTTCACCCTTAGACTGATGGCCAGTCGGAGCGTACAGTTTAGATATTGGAGGACATGCTCAGGGCATGCGTGATTGACTTCGGAGGTCAATGGGACCAGTTCTTGCCTTTGGCCGAGTTTTCTTACAATAAAAGCTACCAGTCCAGCATCGAGATGGCTCCATTTGAGGCTTTGTATGGTCGACGATTTCATTCCCCTATTGGGTGGTTTGAGCCTGGCGAGGCTAAGTTATATGGTACCGACCTGGTGAAGGATGCTTTGGAGAGGGTGAAGTTGATTCAGGAGAGGCTTCGCACAGCACAGTCCAGACAGATAAGTTACGCGGATCAGAGGGCACGTGATGTATCATTTATGGAGGGGGACAAGGTTCTGTTGAAGGTCTCGCCGATAAAGGGTATTATAAGGTTCGGGAAGAAGGGCGAGTTGAGCTCGAGGTTTATAGGTCCCTTCGAGGTGTTGAGGCATGCTGGGGAGGTTGCTTATGAGATAGCTTTACCTCCAAGTTTATCAGGAGTTCATCCGGCCTTTCATGTATCCATGCTCCGGAGATACCATGCCGACTTCTCTCACGGGGTTGACTTTAGCACTATTCAGTTGGATGAGAGGTTGGGCTACCAGGAGGAGCCACTTGCTATTTTTTGATAGACATGATCGCCAGTTGAGGTCCAAGAGAGTTTCTGCAGTGAAGGTCCAGTAGAGGGGCCAACCAGTCAAGGAAACGGCCTGAGAGTCTGAGGAGGACATGCGGAGCAGATATCCGCACTTATTCAGCACTTCAGTTATGATCCTAGACCCATTCGAGGATGAACATTTATTTAAGAGGTGGAGAATTTAATGATCCGACCGGTCGTTTTGCATTATCGGACCCCGTTCGCCTATATGAAACTTCCCCTAGCGACTTATTATGATTTATGACTTGCGGGGGCGGGTGGTCCGGGATTCAGAAATGTTTAGAGCAATATTGGAAAACTTGGTTCCTTCAAGTTGGCCTTTAAGGCTAAGTTTGACGTCGGTCAACATTTTTAATAAACAACCTCGGAATCGAGTTTCAACGGTTCTGGTAGCTTCGTATGATGATTTCGGATTTGGGCGTATGTTCGAAATGGGCTTCGGATGACCCGGGGAGTTCCTTAAGTTCCTGTTGTGGTTTGGGACGTGTTTTTGTGTTATCAAGGTCCGAACGGAATTCCGAGACCGGGAATAGTTCTGTTATGTCATTTATGACTTGCCTGCAAAATTTGGTGTCATTCCAAGTAGTATATGTCGGTTCGACGCGTTGTTAGTGAAGTCCAGAAAACTTAAAGTTCCTAAGTTTGGTTCTAGGGGTTTTGAGGTATGATTTTAAGTTTTTGCGTTGTTTTGGGTGTTCCGAAGGCTCGAGCGAGTCCGTATTATGATTTGGGACTTGTTGGTATATTTGGACGGGAGCTCGGTTGGGCCCAAGAGCCTCTCGGGCACCAAACGAGGCCAAAAACCAGCTGAAGCAGTTGCTGGTGCACCTGATCTGGTGTGACCGCATGTGCGGTTGCCCAGTCGCAGGTGCAAGACCGCTCCTACGGTCCAGGCCTCGCAGGTGCGACCCCCAGGTGGGTTGCCCAGTTCTCGCAGGTGCGGGCTCTTTTCATGCAGGTGCGGAGCCGCAGGAGAAGACTCCGGCCCGCAGGTGCGAGCCCAGGCCCTTTTCCCATTTTCTGCAGGTGCGAAACCGCAAGTGCGGTCGTCGAGTCGCAGGTGCGGAAACCCATGTAGGCAGAAAGGTCTTTAAGTGCGGGATTATTTCATTCCCACTCCATTTTCTTCCACCGTAGGTGATTTTGAGAGCTTGGAAAAGAGCCCCACGACCCAGCCACTGTAAGGTAAGTAAATTCTATCCTTAAGTTAGTTAATGCATGAATTCCTAGCTTAGTTAACTACCTGATTCGTGAAAATTAAAGAGTTGGGTAGTGACCTAGGGCTTTCGAGAATTTAGAGAATTACCCGTGAATTGGCTATGAAATCATACAAAAATCATATAGTAATGATCCTTAGGTTATGTGTGAGTGTTTCCTTCAAAAGTTTTTGAAATCCGAGCATACGGGCTTGGGGTTGGATTTTGGGATTTCTTCAAGAATGATGAATTTGACTAAATAATAGGAGAATTCCATGATTTGAATGTAAATTGATAGATTTGTATAACATTTGGCTAGTTTCGAGTCCGTAGGTGTCGAGTTCGGAGTTTCGGGCGCATTCTTGACCTGGGGAGTAGGTGAGACGGAGGTGAGTCTCTTTTCTAACCTCGTAAGAGGGAACTATCCCCGTAGGTGTTTTAAATGCTATGTGTGACAATTGTGGGGGCTACATACGTACAAAGTGATGAGAGTCCGTACGTAGCGGCTATTATTATTATGTCCGGGTAGTCAGGCCCACATCATGCCTTGTGTTTTACTTGAAATGAACTATATGCTTAATAAAGTAAATGTTACATGCGACTTATTTCCCTGAGATCGTGAAATTTTAGAAAATTTGTAAGGAATTGCTTACTGAAAAGTAATTTAAAAAGGAATATTGTGTGTGCATGTGACTGCTTCGCATATTACATTCCGCGAGCGGAGTATGATTGCCCCAACTCTTATAGGAACGGGGTGCGATAACACAAAACGACCGGTCGGGTCGTTACAGGTAGCAATAAATCCCTCAGGAACCTGAGCTGTCCCCGCTGGAACAGTCTGAGTCGGAACCCCCTCATCTATCTCAATCTGAGGTTCCATAGTTGGGGCTGCTTCCTGAGTAAGGGGATGAGTCCTGCCCCTACCTCGGCCTCTGGCGTGGCCTCAGCCTCTGCCCCTAGTAGGAGCTGCTGCTATTGGAGGACCGGAATGCTAGTCAGCGGAAGATGAAGTATGTGTTCTCGCAATCTGCGAGAGAATAGAAGAATCTAATTAGTATTTAGGATACAAGAATCGCACGATAGAGTAGAAATAAGAATGGAGCTGTTTCCTAACTCAATAGCCTCTGAAAGATAAGTAAAGACGTCTCTGTACCGATCCTTCATACTCTACTAATCTTGTTCGTGAATTGTGAGACCTAAGCAACCTAGTTCTGTGATACCAGTTTGTCACGACCCAAATTCCCAACCTTAGGGATCGTAATGGCGCCTAACACCACACTTGCTAGGCAAGCCAATGTTAGAGTTCGCTTAACTATTTCCTTTAATTGAAATTTCAAACAGGGTAAAACAATTTTAAATTAAACTTGATCTAATGGCTTTAAATAAATAATTCCAAATATAAAATAAGAGACAATCAGTTAAATCGAGCCACAAACTAATTATATAAATAAACCTAGAACTACCCAGAGTCTGGTGTCGCAATTCACAAACTACTAAAGAATACTACAAATACTGGCTGATTGAAATAGTACAACTATCCTGAATACTGCTCCAAGAACTGAGGTTAGGAGATTAGACCCACTACAAGAATTTTCATGTATGTCTGTTTTTAAAAGAGTATTTATATTAGCTGGGCTGAAGACCTATGTGATCGCACTCAAAAGGATGCATTCGCATAGGGTAAGGGGAGACTGGGCAGTGCGTTTTCATGGGGAGGGGTGAATGTATTTTGGTCTGAACCCCAAGTTTAGACCAAGCGGGCCCCGGGTCGGGTTTTCACTTTTTTTAGAAAACTTAGGAAAAATTATGTTTTTCAATAAAGTTAGTTCCTTTAGCCTTAATTAATGATATTGAGTTAATTATGATTATATTCGAGCAAGTTAGAGCAAGATTCTAAAGGAAAAGCTATAATAACAGTGAGTGGCCTACGAATTTGAGGTAAGTGTTCGATCTAACTTTGACTTGAGGGAATAGGAAACCCCACTTGTTTTCTATGTGACATGCATGTGTTTGGTGTATAGGTGAGGTGACGAGTATCTATGCACCACCAAATTTCCTGTCAAACATGATCTCTTTTCCGTTTCCAACTTAATTGATTCTTGTCTTAATTGTTCTATGTTCGTTATTGTTTCTATGACTACTTGGCCTTGTTATTTTGTTGTTAAATATTGTGGTGGTTATTTTAGAAAGAGTATTGGTTGTTTAGTTGTTTCCCTTGTGGTACAAAATGATTGAGCAGTTTGGCTTTGTTTTTATGAGGTGTATATATATATATATATATATATATATATATATTCATGTTCCTGTTGGTTTCATTTTTGATATTATTGAGGAAGTTGTGAGAAAATGCAGTTTAACTATTTCGTGATTGTTAAGGTTCATGTGGTTATTTGGTTTCATTGATTTATTTCAAATTGTTGTTGTAAGTGGGTTAAAAGTGTTGGCTGTTGTTTATCCCAAAAAATAGTTTTCAAGGTCAAAGCAATAATTTTATGTGACGGGCCACACGCAACCGATTCAATACGAAATATATATTTTTTGTTAATGCAAAGTGATAGAGAAGTGCAAAATAAATTCAATGATAGATAATATAATAAAAATAAAGCTGAGAAGAAATAATTCCTATTGAATAATCCTTGACAGGATGTTGAGCAGAACGGGGCTTGAAGGGCCAAATTATGGGTAGCTTGGAAGCAAGATGATATGAATTACAATGTACAGAATTATAGAGAAGAAAGTTGGATCCCCTGATTGTGATAAAACTATATCTATTTATAGGGATAAATCTGAGTAACCATTCTCCTTGATTAATGGGTCCATTATGGGCATTTACTCAACCTATCTATTGCCTTTGGAAGACTTGTAACAACTGTGTAAATGCCGGAATTTCGTAACTGATGAGTTAATTTTGTAATTGATGAGTTAATTCCATAATTGATGAGTCAATCTCGTGGCTGATGAGTTACTCCCGTACATGTTGAGTCAATATCGTGCCTGCTAAGTCAATCTCGTGCCTGTTGAGTCAATCTCGTGCTTGTTGAGTCAATCTTGCAATTGATTGCCTTTTTCTGACCGTTACAATCATTTATTGCATTTATTGCACGTTACATAATTGATTTGAAACTGATGGAGTAATGATGATAAATCCCATATAATCTGGGGATTAATTGATTCCTTCCTCATTTGTAATTATGAGATATTCTCCCGCACCTGTTCCGAGCTATTTATGATGACCAGTTCTGAAGCTATCAGGCACGGTATGAGGATGTTCGGTCCCGGGGGTGTTTCACATATCATCTTATATGTCATTCTTTACTTTTCTCCAAGCTTTGCTGACATGTGCTGCCTTTTGATAGACCCACATGGCGAGTCTATTTTTCGCCAATATAGATAGTCCCCCCACTTTCCGGTTATTCACTGTGGTATGACCGGGAAGTGGAAGATTTTATCCTTTTCTACATTGCCTCTGCCTCATTGAAAACCTTGCCGAAAAAACCCAATAGTGACAAAAATCGGTCAAAGGAAAAAAGAGTGCAGAACTTAAAGATTCATATGACAACTCCAACGCTCATGTTCGTTTCGTCAATAAGTGGTTGGTTTACCCCTGTCCTTTTTCGGGGTTTGAAGACAAATGTTTGCCTTATGTTTGGCAAGTTCGATTTAAATTTCGGCTTTGTTTTCTGCCTACTTTAATGTTTGGGTTTTTGTTTCACCCTTTAAGTCCTTGCATTTATAAAAATATTTTAGATTACTTGTACCTTTTCGTATTAGGCACGGTTTTATGAAAGAGGGCCCTTTTTTATCGACACTTAATGAAGAAGACGTCTCAACTTCATAATGGTGTAATAATGCAATAGAGTGATAGGAATTTTTCACATGTTTAAGAATGTTTCTGAAGAAAGTTTTTGTTTGAACTTTCAAAACATTTTACATATGTTTGATTATCGTTTAAAACTCATGTTGCAACTGTTTTCTTTTAACAGGTTTGATACAAGCTTGTATTTCGTAACTGTTTTCTTTTATAACAGTTTTTTCGAGTTAATACAAGGCAATAACTATTTTTTGTTTGTAACAGTTTTTATAAAGATATGGATTTTTACCCATAACTGTTTTTGTTGACAACAATTTTTAATAAATACAAGGGTATATCTTGCAACCCTTGACTAAATATTGTCTTTAATCCGAACATTCGTTTACATCCACAAGTGTTTTCTTTGTAGGTTTTGAATCAGGCTTGCGTTTTTTGCTCTTGACTTCTCTCTTAACTTTTGATTTGTTGGGTAGACCTTAGGCTTGACTTGAGTTCTGCATTTCCCAGTCTTTTTTGCCTTCTATAGTCCCCCCAAGTGTTAGAGCTTTGAAGTATGAGCATTTGATTATTACTTCCATGTGGTCCATTTCCTGAAAAGGAAATTACATACGGGACTCGAAGGTTTATACTTTTTGGACGATAACTACTTAACCCGTTTTATTTCATCAGAAGGGTTGGGACCTAGACCGGGAATTCAGTTACTTCCTCGTGTCTTTCGGGTCTAATATCATCATTTGGTACGTCAGGGAATTTATCCGAGTACTAACTTTTCATGGCACTTTATGAATTTATTTGAGTGCTCGTATTTAGTCTTACAGACTTGAAATTTATATTTGGATGCATCGGTACATGTGCGATGTCTAAATATCGCACCCTTGGGTGTCTAACTTTTAAATAAAAGAGGCCCTTTTATATATTTAAACGCTATGAAGAGGACGTCTCCTTTTCATTCAGGCGTAAAAGAGGATGGATTGATCTGAGTAGACTTTTAGTCTGTGGAAGTATTAATCCTAGAGTATTGATCTCGGTAAGACATTGAGTCTGAGGGAATACTGATCCCAAATAAATATAGATCTTAGTAGATTTGTCTTGAAGAGACATTAAATCTGATTGGATTTTGAATCCAAATTGGAGTATATGAACATAATTCCAAGTAGAGAGGGACACATGTCCGAAATAATATTTGAGATGCACGGGATAATCGATCCGAGTATAATATAATTAGCCATTAAGAAAGGCTTTTTAACTTGAATGGTCATTGTTGGACCGAATACAAGCCATGTGTTTGTTCAAACCGAGCTTTATTTTGATGGCATAGTTGCATACATTTCTGTTGACTTGAACATAGAAGTCTCGTTTGTTATCGTGGGATTCTTGACTCGACATGGAGTTCTTGATCCTTTTTGTGTAAGAGAAGTATATGCATTTTTGAAGATATCATTCAACACTGTTTGAAGTGTTTTATGCTTGATATGAGCAATACAACTGACTGAGTTGAGATTGCGGTAAATAATGTCGGAATACTCTTATAAATTTATCTCCCAAAGCAATCGATTGTTTGAATCACTTCTTAAAATTTCAAGTCGGATTGACTAATCTTCAAGTATAAATGATCTCCATAGTGTTTGAGTTTTGAGGTATGAGAACTCAAACACTAGAATAATAATTTGACAGTCCCCAGTTTAATAATCTCGGATAGGATAGCCAGTTCCATTGTCGATGGACTTTCAAATGGTCCAGTTACAACATAGAGACGGTACCAGAGCTCTTTCTTTATTTTTTACTCTGGCCGGGAACTACGGAGGTTCCAAAAATGTTGTCGAGGACCATGTGATATCTTGCCTTATTACCGAAGTAATTTTCACGGCTTTCTTTGTAGATTTCTCGCATCATATATTTTGTTTGTTTGGTACATGTGGAATTTTAGCTTTTGGAGCCTTGAATATTCTCAAATATGATTCTCCTTCAATAAGGAAGTACCGGATGAGACACACCCAGTGTTGTCGAGAGTGTACGTGTATGTGGATAAATTCCCATTCTGCAAGTAATCAATGAAGTTATTATGCCAAAATTAAATTAGTCGGGCTTACCTCATTTTCCTTCTAATTGATGATAAATCAGGGATCTCCCAGATAAGGGATGACTTGATCGTGATTTCTGATCCGGAAATGATATTTCTCAATAAGATCCGGAGTTTCTTCTGGAGTCAGTGATATTAGCGGTATATCCGAGACTAGCATATCCGACTTGATTTTCTTGGGCTGCATAGTTTTCTTAGATTTGATTAATCGTCAAATCAATACTTTTGCTCTGAGTCCCCAACTAATTCAAGCATGTATCATATGCTTTATACTCATATTTGTTGTTAGTAATAAACTAACTTTTGTGAAATCTAAATACTTTTTCTGATAGGAATTAAGCATTGTCCTTAACCAAGGACTTTTAATACTTGTGGACTTAATTATGTAAAAGGTCCAGATCCCGAGAATTATTTCAGAAATAACATGTAATTTGATTTTAGCTTCAAGTAATATGGTCAAGCAAAGATTAGTCATGAAATCTGCTAGACTTGTGTTTTTATGGCCGTATGTGGCTGATAAATAATAGCATATTCCATAAGTTTGACTACTCATTTAGCTAGCCTTCCTGACAGTTCTCGTTTATGCAAAATATTGTATAATGAAAATATAGTGGCTATGAGAATTGAATGATATTGACAATAAAGTCTTAGATTTAGGGCAATAGCAATTAATGCCAACCTCTCGAAATATAGATATGCAATCTCCATGTCTAAGAGAATTCTATAATAGATAAGAGATTGTGTACCTTTCTCTGCTTGAATTAAGATTTCATTTACCGAGACATTCGAGACAATGTGATATACTAGCAATCATCTTTCTCCTCGGAATTTTGAAAGTGATGATGGGTTGATGTTAGCAACGAATCCGAATGATTCGACTTTTCGGACTAAACCCACCTTTCGAGGTTCCATAACTTTATCTTTTATTATTTAGCTCTGGTTTCTTCTTTTTCTTGACCGGATTATACCGCGGGTCAATATTGAGCATATAAACCATTATCTCCGGTGGTACACCTATTATGGTTACAATGGTGGCAAGCAAAGCAATTTGCATTAACACGTAAAAGTTTAATCAAATTGCCTTTAAACTCGGTGTCGAGTCTCGACCAACATAAACCTTCCTATTTGGGAAGCCAATGATAGTTTCTAGTTCTTCAGCATTTGACCTCGTGGCTTTTGATTCTTTCAGTTCAATAATTGTATCCTAAATTATTTGTGTAATTGTCCATGGCTATTAATGAACCTTCTTCCTCGTAGTCTTCAATTATCCATCCAGCACCTATCTTTTCTTTTCCCGTTGTCAGGTTCAGTATCGTTGTAAACAATCTTGCGGGTGTTTTACCCTTGCTTTTCCTAACCTTAATTCTTCTCCTGTGGAAATTTTCAATTTTTCAAGGTGATTCCTTACCTGTTCGAGAAGGTTCGGATCTTTTTCAGCCCGTGAAGAAAATCCTGTATCTCTTTCCTCGGACCTATTTTTGACTTTCATATGAACATCCGTGCCTTTATCTATTTAAAGCTCGGTGTTGCATATCATTCTCGTGGGATAGTCGGGTATTCCCGGAGGTGTTCTATCCGCTCGTGTTGTTCCTTGATCTGTTTCTGTCAAGTTAGAACTAAATTGTGCAAATTAAAATTGTCTGATGTACCTGAACTTCATGTATCAGTACTGTTTGGCGTAAATTCTTTAAAAAGTTTCGGTACTAATAGTTGTGGTACCAATATGCTGATGTACATTCTCTATTTTTCTCTGCTTGTTGCTTATATATCAGTATCATGGCTATTTTTGCCTTTTCCTTTCTCATGGTAAAGCCATCTCAAGCTTGGTTGTACTTAACTGTGTTGATTGGCAAATTTTGGCCATGATGAAGGTTTACACTGAAAGCAAGCAAATATCAACAAAAATTGTTAGTATCTTTGGTTAAATAGCAAATTTTCTTGAGTTCCCGATAACGGAACCAAACTGTTTAACCCAAATAATAGTTTTCAAGGTCAAAGAAATAATTTTATGTGACGGGCCACAAGCAACCGATTCAATCCGAAAAATATAATTTTTGTTAATGCAAAGTGATAGAGAAGTGCAAAATAAATTCAATGACAGACAATATAATAAAAATAAAGCAGAGAAGAAATAATTCTTATTGAATAATCCTTGACAGGATGTTGCGTCGAACGGAGATTGAAGGGCCAAACTATGGGTAGTTTGGGAGCAAGATGATATGAATTACAATGTACAGAATTATAGAGAAGAAAGTTGGATCCCCTGATTGTGATAAAACTATGTCTATTTATAGGGATAAATCTAAGTAACCATTCTCCTTGAATAATGGGTCTAGTATGAGCATTTACTCAACCCATCCATTACTTTTGGAAGACTTGTAACAACTGTGTAAATGCTGGAATTTCGTATCTGATGAGTTAGTTTCGTAATTGATGAGTTAATTCCATAACTGATGAGTCAATCCCGTGGCTGATGAGTTACTCCCGTACCTGTTGAGTCAATCTCGTTCCTGCTGAGTCAATCTCGTGCCTGTTGAGTTAATCTCGTGCTTGTGGAGTCAATCTTGCAATTGATTGTCTTGTTCTGACTGTTACAATCATTTATTGCATTTATTGCATGTTACATAATTGATTTGTAACTGATGGAGTAATGATGATAAATCCCATATAATCCGGGATTAATTGATTCCTTCCTCATTTGTAATTATGAGATATTCTCCCGCACCTGTTCCGAGCTATTTATGATGACCAGTTCCGAGGCTATCAGGCACGGTATGAGTATGTTCGATCCCGGGGGTGTTTCACATATCATCTTATATGTCATTCTTTACTTTTCTCCAAGCTTTGCTGACACGTGCTGCCCTTTAATAGACCCACATGGCGAGTCTATTTTTCACCAATACAGTTGTTCTCTTGATTCTATCATGGTATATAAAGACTGAATTAGGTTGACAGTGTTACGGTGGTTACATATATTCTGGCTAGTTTTATTAGGGAATGATATTGGTTAAAGCTTACGAGCTATACTGTTTTCTGTTTGAAATTGTTGAAACAAAAATATTGTGAAAGGCTTGGCATGAATTTTGAAATTTATGAATAAATTGATATGAGATGTCTTGTGGGAGCGGGTTGCACGCCACAAAAAGGAATGGTAAGGGTGGACAGGTTGGGTCGGGTTCCACGCTGCAACATGAGTAATAAGGGTGATATATTTAGGGAGGAGCAATAAGGGTGGACTGCTGGGTGCGGGTTGTACGCAGCAACAAGGAGCAATAAGAGAGGATATTTATATTTTTACTGATTTTCAAAGAAAAACAAAGATTTGAAAACTTACTATTTTATTTTCCCTACTTTTCGTATTTTTGGAACTATTTTATTTAAAGTTAAAGTTTGGAAACTTGGAAATTATTTGAGAGTTGGTTATAGCTGAGGTCTGGAAAAGGCGGCTGAGTTATTTTATTTATGTTGCAGTACTTAATCATTTGTTTAGAATTCCTTCTTTCTTTATATTTATTGTCTCGGTTATATTTTTCTTGTTTCGTGTAGAATTATTTTATTTCGTTATTGTATATATTATGGTCACAAGTTATATGTTGTTAATGCCCCGCCGTAGCCTCGTCACTACTTCGTCGAGGTTAGGCTCGGCACTTACTCAGTACATGGGGTCAGTTGTACTGATACTGCACTCTGCACTCTTTTGTGTAGATCCAGGTATCGACCAACAGTAGAGATATTTAGAGCGGCTATTCATTTATTCAGAGACACGAGGTATATCTGCCGGCGTTCGCAGATCCCGAGAGTTTTTCCTATTTTCATAAACGATGTTTTATTATATTCAGAACAGTTACATTATTTCTTTCAGCTAAGCATATGTAGTATTCTTTAGTAGTTCGTGAATTGTGACACCAGACTCTGGGGTGGTTCTAGATTTATTAAGTTAGTTTGTGGCTCGCTTAAATTATTTTATATTTATTTTATATTTGGAATTATTTATTGAAAGCTATTAGATCGAGTTTAATTTAAAAATTTCTATCCGGTTTAAATGACTAATTAACAGAAATAGTTGAGCAAACACTAAGGGATCGTATGGCGCCTAACACCACACTTGCTACCTTAGGGATCGTGATGACACCTAACACCACACTTGATAGGAAAGCAAATGTTAGAGTTCGCTCAACTATTTTCGTTAATTAGTCATTTAAACCGGATAGAAAAATTTTAAATTAAACTCGATCTAATGGCTTTCAATAAATAATTCCAAATATAAAATAAATAAACAATAATTTAAGCGAGCCACGAACTAATTAAATAAATCTAGAACTACCCCAGAGTCTGGTGTCACAATTCACGAACTATTAAAGAATACTACACATACTTGGCTGAAAGAAATAATGTAATTGTTCTGAATATAATAAAACAACATTTATGAAAATAGGAGAAAGACTCTCGGGATCTGCGAACGCCGGCAGATATACCTCGTGTCTCCCAATAAATGAATAGCCGCTCTAAATATCTCTACTGTTGGTCGGTACCTGGATCTGCACAAAAGAGTGCAGAGTGCAGTATCAGTACAACCGGCGCCATGTAATGAGTAAGTGACGAGCCTAATCTCGATGAAGTAGTGACGAGGCTACGGCGGAGCTTTAGCAATATAACCTGTGAAAATAATATATAAAGCAAGAAAGAAATCTAAACAAATAAATAAATAAAAAATTCAAAAACAATAAAATAACTCAGCTGCCTTTTCCAGGTCTCAGCTATAACCAATTCTCATATAATTTCCAAGTTTCCAAACTTTTTAAATAAAAGTAGTGCGAAAATATGAAGAATAGTAAAATAAACATTTAAGATTTTCAAATCTTTATTTTCTTTAAAAATCAGTAAAAATATAAATGTCCTCCCTTATCGCTCCTTGTTGCGGCGTGCAACTCGCTCCCACCTGTCCACCCTTATTGCTCCTCCCTAAATATATTACCCTTATTACTCCTGTTGTGGCATGCAACCCGATCCTACCTGTCCCCCCTTATCACTCCTTGTTGTGGCATGCAACCTGCTCCCACCATACATCTCATATCAATTTATTCATAAATTTCACAATTTAGGCCAAGGCTTTCACAATATTTTTGTCTCAACAATTATAAATAAGAAACTGTATTTTTCTCATAAACATCATCAATAACTTCTCAACCATGAAACCAACAGGAAATATATATATATATATATATATATATATATATATATATATATATATATATATATATATATATCTTAAAGACAATGCAAAACCGATCAACCATTTTATACCACAAGGGAACGAGCTAAAACAACCAATACTCTTTCCAAAATAACCACAACAATATTTGACAACAAAATAACAAGGCCAAGTAATCATAGAAACAAAAATGAACATGGAATAATTAAGACAATAATCAATTAAATTGGGAACGGGAAAGGGATCATGTTTAACAGACCATTTGGTGGTGCATAGATACTCGTCGCCTCACCTATACACCACACACATGCAAATTCACATAGCAAATAAGTGGGGATTCTTATTCCCTCAAGTCAATGTTAAACCAAGCACTTACCTCAATTTCGCAGGTCACTCACTGCTCAATTGTGATATTTCCTTTAGAATCTTGCTCTAACTTGCTCGAATATAATCATAATTAACTCAATATCATTAATTAAGGCTAAAGGAACTAACTTTATTGAAAATTACAATTTTTCCTAAGTTTTCTCAAAAAAGTGAAAACCCGACCCCGAGCCCGCTTGATCTAAACTCGGGGTTCGGACCAAATTACGTTTACCCATTCACCCACGAACCCAAATATACAATTATTTTCGAAATCCGACCTTAATTCGAGGTAAAGATTCGATTTTTACAAAATTTCCTAATTCTACCCAAACTCCCAATTTTTACCATGAAAATTCTTAGTTTTTACTTTAAAAGTGATGAAAAATAGTAAGGAATTGAAAGAACAAAGTTTAGAATTGATTACCTATGACGCGGGGATGATAATTGTTGAAGAAAATCGCTATTAGGGCTGTAAACCTCGAAATATGGTGAAGAAGAAGGCCTGCCCGGTTTTAAAAGAGTATTTATATTAGCTGGGCTGAAGACCTATGCGATTGCACTCAAAAGGATGTGTTCTCATAGGATAAGGGGAGATCGGGCAGTGCGTTCGCGTGGGGAGGGGTGCGATCGCATAGAGTACTGGCCTCCCCTCCCCCAGGCCTGTTTTAATGTTGTGCGTTCGCATAGAAGGGAGTGCGTTCGCACAGCTTGCCCATGCGAAGCTTCACGATCCCAAACTAAGTGCTGTGTTCGCACAATTAACCAAAGGACCCCCACTGAGACTACACTATGCGATCGTGGACATGGCTATGCGATCGCATAGTACACGGGCTCGGACACTAGAAAACATACTACAACAGCACTTATACATGATCAAAACCTCTCGTGGCCTATCCGAAACTCGCCCGAGCCATCGGAGCTCTAATCAAAACATGCACGCAAATTTAAAAATATCATACAGACTTGATCGTGCGATCAAATCATGAAAACATCATGTGAAACTATGAATTAAACCTCAAAACTCATTATTTTCATCAAGAACTCTTATAGTTCATAACTTTTCAACCGGATGTCCGAATCACGGCAAACGAACTTTGTTTTCACCAAATTTCACAGTTAACCTTTAGACATCATAACAAACCTGCACCAGGCTCCAGAACCAAAATACGGGCCCGATACCAATGATTTCAAACATTATTTCTTTTCTATAATTCATAAACATTTCAGCAAAATAATTTCTTTCATAAACATTTCAGCAAAATAAACATTTCGGAATTCATTTCGGGGCATACGCCCGAGTCCTATATTTTACAGCGGACCTCCCAAGATCGTTGAAACACAGATCCGGGTCCGTTTACTCAAAATGTTGACCAAAGTCAACTATAATCAAATTTAAATTCAAGAAATTACTGTTTCTCATATTTTCACATAAAAAAATTTTGGTTTCACGCCCAAACTGCGCACATAAATCGAGGTATTTTAAAATTTGTCTTTTTATGGTTATTAATCATGGAAAGGAGTCTATATTTATAAAAAGACCCCTTGGATCATCACAATCTCCACCACTAAAACAAACGTTCATCCTTGAACGGACATAGAAAATTACCTGAAGTGGCAATCAAGTGTGGATATCTACTCTGCATGACCGACTCGGACTCCCAAGTCACTGCCTCAATGGGCTGACATTTCCATTACACTCGAACTGAAGGATAACTTTTAGATCTCAACTGACGAACATGTCGGTCTAAAATGGCTATCGGCTCCTCCTCGCAAGTCAAGTCTTTGTCCAATTGGACAGAGCTGAAATCTAACACGTGGGACGGGTCACCATGATATTTTCGGAGCATAGACACATGGAATACCATATGAATTGAGGATAACCTTGGAGGTAACGCAAGTCTATAATCTACCCCCCCCCCTCACTCTATCAAGAATCTCAAATGGCCCGATATACCTAGGTCTCAACTTACCCTTCTTCCCAAATCTCATAACACCCTTCATAGGCGACACACGAAACAATACTCTCTCTCCAACCATGAATGCCACATCACGAATCTTACGATCGGCATAACTCTTTTTCCTAGACTGAGATGCACAGAGTCTCTCCTGAATAATCTTGACCTTATCTAAGGCCTCCTGAACTAAGTCTGTACCCAACAATCGAGCCTTTCCCGGCTCAAATCATCCAACTGGCGATCTGCACCGTCTACCATATAATGCCTCATAAGGAGCCATATGAATGCTCGATTGATAACTATTATTATAAGCAAATTCAGCTAACGGAAAGAACTGATCCCATGAATCTCCAAAGTCAATAACACAAGAGCGGAGCATATCCTCCAATATCTGAATAGTACGCTCGGATTGCCCGTCTGAGGGTGAAATGATGTACTTAACTCTACTCGGGTACCCAACTCATGCTGAACTGCTCTCCAAAAGTGCGAAGTAAACTGCGTATCTCGATCAGAAATGATATACACAGGCACACCATGAAGGCGAACAATCTCCCGAATATATAACTCAGCCAACCGCTCTGAAGTATAAGTACTTGCCAGAGGAATGAAATATGCTGATTTAGTCAGCCTATCCACAATAACCCAAATTGCGTCAAGTTTCCTTTGAGTCCTTGGGAGTCCAACAACGAAGTCCATAGTAATACGCTCCCACTTCTACTCAGGAATCTCTATCTGCTGAAGCAAACCACCAAGTCTTTTGTAACGACCCGACCGGTCGTTTTGAATTATCGGATCCCGTTCCCCTAACTGAAACTTCCCATAGCGGCTTATTGCGATTTATGACTTGCGAGGATGAGTGGTCCAGGATTCGAAAGTGTTTAGAGCAATATTGGAACACTTAGTTCCTTAAAGTTGGCCTTTTTGGCCAAGTTTGACTTCGTTCAATATTTTTAGTAAACGACCTCGGAATCTAGTTTCGACGATTCCGGTAGCTTCATATGAGATTTTGGACTTGGGCGTATGTTCGGAATGGGTTTTGGATGAACATGGAGCGTTTCGGCGCCCAATATTGAAATAAGAGTTTCCTTAAGTTCATATTGTGGTTTGGGACGTGTTTTTGTGTTATCGAGGTCCGAACGGAATTACGAGACCGGGAATAATTCAGTTATGTCATTTATGACTTGCCTGTAAAATTTTGTGTCATTCTGAGTAGTATAGGTCGGTTCGGCGCATTATTAGCGAATTCAAGAAAACTTAAAGTTTCTAAGTTTGGTTCTAGGGGTTTTGAGGTGTGATTTTGAGTTTTAGTGTTATTGAGGGTGTTTCGAAGGCTCGAGCGAGTCCGTATTATGATTTGGGACTTGTTGGGTATATTTGGACGGCGGCTCGGGTGGGCCAAGGTGCCTCTTGGGCACAAAACAAGGCCAAAAACCAGCTGAAGCAGTTGCTGGGGCAATTGATCTGGTGTGAGAACAGGTGCGGTTGCCCAGTCGCAGGTGCGAGACCGCTCCTGCAGTCCCAGCCTCGCAGGTGCGACCCCCAGGTGGGTTTCCCAATTCTCGCAGGTGCGGGCCCTTTCCCGCAGGTGCGGGCCCAGGCCCTTGTCCCATCTTCCGCAGGTGTGAGCTATTGCTCGCAGGTGCGAGACTGCAGGTGCGGTCGTCGAGTTGCAGGTGCGGAAACCTCTGTAGGGAGTAAGGTCTTTAAATGCGGGATTATCCCATTTTCACTCCATTTTCTTCCACCATAGACGATCTTGAGAGCTTGGAAAAGAGTCCCACGATCTAGCTACTAAAAGGTAAGTGAATCCTATCCTAAAGTTAGTTAATGCATGAATTCCTAGTTGAATTTAACTACCTAATTAGTGGAAAATTAAGGATTTGGGTAGTAACCTAGGGCTTTTGAGAATTTAGAGAATTACCCATGAATTGACTATGAATTCATACAAAAATCATATATTAACGATCCTTAGGTTATGGGTGAGTGTTTCCTTCGAGAATTTTCGGAATCCGATTATGCAGGCCCGGGGTTGGATTTTGGGAATTCTTCAAGAATGATGAATTTGACTAAATAGTAGGAGAATTCCATGCTTTGAGTATAATTTGATATATTTATGTAACAGTTGATTAGTTTCGAGTCCTTGGGTGACGAGTTCGGAGTTTCGGGCGCATTCTTGACCTGGGGAGTAAGTTCGACGCGGGGGGAGTCTCCTTTCTAACCTCATAAGAGGGAATTGTCCCATAGGTGATTTAAATGCTATGTGTGATGCTTGTGGGGGCTACGTACGTACAAAGTGACGAGAGTCCGTACGTAGCGGCTATTATTATTATGTACGGGTAGTTAGGCTCACATCATGCCTTGTGTCTTCCTTGAAATGAACTATATGCTTAATGAATTAATGTTACATGTGGCTTATTTCCCTGAGATCATGGAATTTGAGAAATTTTAAGGAATTGTTCATTGAAAAGTAATTTAAAAAGGATATTGTGTGTGCATGTGACCGCTTCGCAATTTACATTCCGCGAGCGGTGTGTAATTTTTTTCCCACTCTCATGGGAGCGGGCCGTACGCCACGGTGGATTGAAAGATGCACTTATAGTTCGGGCAGTTCAACCCTCGGCAGTGCATAGATATTATTACTTTATGGCAAAGATGCACTTATGGTTCGGGCCGTTCGACCCTCGGCAGTGCATAGATATGAGTACCTTATAGCACAGTTGCACTTATGTTTCGGGCCGTTCGACCCTCGACAATGCACAAATATAATTATTTTATGGCTCAGACCGGTTGTCCTTATCCTGTATGTGCATGATAAACTGTTATTTAATTCATGGATATTGATTTGACAGATATTTGGGAGCATTTCGGCGCCCAATATTGAAATAAGAGTTTCCTTAAGTTCATATTGTGGTTTGGGATGTGTTTTTGTGTTATCGAGGTCCAAACAAAATTCTGAGATCGGGAATAGTTCTGTTATGTCATTTATGATTTTCCTACAAAATTTTGTGTCATTCCGAGCAGTATAGGTCAGTTCGGCGCATTGTTAGAGAATTCAAGAAAACTTAAAGTTCCTAAGTTTGGTTCTAGGGTTTTTGAGGTGTGATTTTGAGTTTTAGCGTTTTTGTGGGTGTTTCGAAGGCTCGAGCGAATCTGTATTATGATTTGGGACTTGTTGGTATATTTGGACGGGGGCTCGGGTGGGCCCAGGTGCCTCTCGGGCACCATACGAGGCCAAAAACTAGTTGAAGCAGTTGCTGGTGCACCTGATCTGGTGTGACCGCAGGTGCAGTTGCCCAGTCGGAAGGTGCGAGACTGCCCCTGCGGTCCCAGCCTCGCAGGTGCGACCCCAGGTCGGTTGCCCAGTTCTCGCAAGTGTGGGCCCTTTCCCGCAGGTGAGGACTCCTGCCCGCAGGTGCGAGCCCAGGCCCTTGTCCCATTTTCCGCAGGTGCGAGCTATTGTCGGAGGTGCGAGACCGCAAGTGTTGTCGTCGAGTCACAGGTGCGGAAACCCCTGTAGGCAGTAAGGTCTTTAAATGCGAGATTATCCCATTTTCACTCCATTTTCTTCCACCATAGACAATCTTGAGAGCTTGGAAAAGAGTCCCACAACCTAGCTACTAAAAGGTAAGTGAATTCTATCCTAAAGTTAGTTAATGCATGAATTCCTAGTTGAATTTAACTACCTAATTAGTGGAAAATTAAAAATTTGGGTAGTAACCTAGGGCTTTCGAGAATTTAGAGAATTACCCATGAATTGGCTATGAATTTGTACAAAAATCATATATTAACGATCCTTAGGTTATGGGTAAGTGTTTCTTTCGAGAATTTTTGGAATCTGAGCATGCGGGCCCGGGGTTGGATTTTGGGATTTATTCAAGAATGATGAATTTAACTAAATAGTAGAAGAATTCCATGCTTTGAGTATAATTTGATATATTTATGTAATGTTTTATTAGTTTTGAGTCCTTGGTTGACGAGTTCGGATTTTCGGGCGCATTCTTGACTCGAGGAGTAGGTTCAACGCGAGGCTAGTACCTTATGGCACAGTTGCACTTATGGTTCGGGCCGTTCGACCCTAGGCAGTGCACATATATGATTATCTTATGGCTCAGGTCGATTTTCCTTATCCTGTATGCGCATGATAAATTGTTATTTAATTCATGGATATTGATTTGATATTTGGGGGAAGATGTAGTAATTGTTTATGTACTTCCAATATTTACTTGGATTTCAGTGCCTTATATATTTGATGCTTCACTACCTTTACATGCCTACCGTTTTCATCATATTCTATTAAATTATATTGTTGGACCTTAGTGAGTGTCAAGTCGACCTCTCGTCACTACTTCTTCGAGATTAGACGGGACACTGGGTACATATATATTTATGTACTCATGCTACGCTTCTGTACTTAATTGTACAGGTTCTGAGGCTGGTGCATCTAGTTGTTAGACCGGAGCTTGATTCTGATTATAGACGGACCTGACTTCATAGTGAGTTGCTTCTCCTGGTGATCTTCGGCAGCACCATGGAATTTCTTTTTCTTATTTCCCGTCTATTTCTTTACGACAGTGGGACTGTATATTATATATTTTGTATATTCTGTTAGTATGCACGTAGGACTTGTGACACTAGTTCCTGGCACACACGTGGTAGTTATTATGGATTACGGGTCTGTATATATATATTGACTCACGCCTCCTTATGGCTGTTGTTGATTAAAATTGGCTAATTCCTCTTTTCGATTTATGTTTTAAGCTTTAAAAACTTGGTATACGTTGAAATGTTTAATCAAATAAGAAAGAATCCCTTAGTAAATTGAGTGTTGGCTTGCCCGACCCCACTGTTGGGCGCCATCACGACCTGAGTCAGGGTTTTGGGTCGTGACATCTTTTATGCTAATACTTTACCTGCTGACAATTTAAGCATTGAGCCACATATGCCACAATGTCGTTTTTCATCCTTCTCCACCAATAATTCTACCTCAAATCTTGGTACATTTTGGTTGCACCGGGGTGAATCGAATACTTAGAACTGTGAGCCTCCTCAAGGAGCTCACGAAAGCCATTAACATTAGGCACACATAGTCGACCCTGCATCCTCAAAACACCATTATCTTCAACTGTAACCTTCTTGGCACTACCGTGTCAAACTGTGTCCCTAAGGACCATCAAATGCGGGTCATCATCCTGCCACTCCCAGATACGCTCAATTAGAGAAGACCCAGCGACTATACAAGCTAGAACACTGCCGAGCGAAATATCCAACTTCACGAACTGATTAGCCAACGTTTGAATTTCTAAAGCCAATGGTCTCTGACCAACTGGAATATACGCAAGGCTGCCCATACTCATCGCCTTTCTACCCAATGCATCGGCCACCACATTGGCTTTCCCTGGGTGATACAATATGGTCACATCATAATCTTTTAGAAACTCTAACCATCTCCGCTGCCTCAAATTTAGATCTTTCTGCTTGAATAAGTACTGGAGGTTGCGATGGTCAGTAAAAATTTCACACGGCACGCCATAAAGATAACGCCTCCAAATTTTTAAAGCATGAACAATGGTTTCCAGCTCTAAGTCATGAACAGGGTAATTCTTCTCATGGACTTTCAACTGACAAGACGCATAAGCAATCACCCTGCCATCCTGTATAATACTGCACCAAGGCCAACTCGAGAAGCATCACAATACACCGTGAAAGAACCTGAATCTGATGGTAATACCAACACCGGTGCTGAGGTTGAGGCTGTCTTGAGCTTCTGAAAGCTCGCTTCGCACTCATCTGACAATTTAAATGGGGCACCTTTTTGAGTCAATTTAGCCATTGGGTCTGCTATGGACGAGAACCCCTCCACAAAACGAGGGTAGTAACCCGCCAAACCCAAGAAACTCCTAATCTCCGTAGTTGTAGCGGGTCTATGCCAGTTCTTGACTGCCTCTATCTTTTTAGGATCAACCTGAGTATCCTCCGCTGATACAATATGACCCAAAAAGGCTACTGAATCTAACCAGAACTCACATTTTGAAAACTTGGCATACAACTGATTATCTCTCAAAGTCTGGATTACTATACGGAGATGCTGCTCATGTTTTTCCCGACTGCGGGAGTATATAAGAATGTCATCAATGAACACGATCACAAAAGAGTCCATATGGGGCTTGAAAACCCGATTCATTAAGTCCATAAAGGCTACTGGAGCATTAGTCATCCCAAAAGACATAACCAAAAATTCATAATTCCCATACCTCATCCGAAAGGCTGTCTTAGGAATATCGGCCGCCCTAATCTTCAATTGATGATAGCATGACCTCAAATAAATTTTTGAAAATACTCTAGCACCCTGAAGCTGATCAAATAGGTGATCAATTCTCGGCAACGGATATTTATTCTTCATAGTAACGTTATTTAGCTGCCGGTAATCTATACACATCCTCATCGACCCATCTTTCTTCTTTACAAACAAAATTGGTGCACCCCAAGGCGAGACACTGGTTCTTATGAAACCCTTATCTAGCAAGTCTTGCAACTGTTCTTTTAGTTCTTTCAATTCGGGTGGGCCCATCTGATATGGAGGAATGAAAATGGGCTGAGTTCTCGGAGCCACATCAATACAGAAATCAATATCCTTGTCGGGTGGCATACCCGGCAGGTCTGCAAAGAATACCTCAGGAAACTCACGCACGATAGGAACTGACTCTATAGAAGAAACCTTGGCATTGGAATCACGAATATGGGCCAAGTAAGACAAACACCCTTTCTCCACCATGCGGCGAGCCTTGCCGTATAAAATTACCCGGCCGGGAGAATGACTAGGGGTCCCTTTCCATTCTAATTGAGGCAACCCCGACAATGCTAAGGTAACTGTCTTGGCGTGACAGTCTAAGATGGCATAATAGGATGACAACCAATCCATGCCTAATGTAACATCAAAATCAACCATGTCTAGAAGTAAAAGATCCACACTAGTTTCAAGACTTTCGATGACTACCACGCACAAACCACCGGTGTAGACACAGAAACAGGAAAACTCAAGGAATTACGGGGCACATTCAAATACGAGGCAAAAATAGGATGAAACATACGAGTAAGTAGACCCCGGATCAAACAAAACTGAAGCAGCTCTATCACAAATACAAACTGAAATGATACCTGTAATAACAGCGTCGAAGGACTCTATCACGGGCCTGGCTGGAAATGCATATAGTCGGGGATGGGCCCCAGCACCCTGAACTGCATCACCAGAAGGACCCCTGACATGTGGTCCTCCACCTCTAACAGGCTGGCCACCACCTCTAGCAGGCTGGCCTCCACCTCTAGCATGTTGACCTCCAACATTCTGATATCTACCTCTGGCTACCTGACCCCTACCCCTGGCTGGCTGGGATGGTGGTGCTGCAGCTGGTGCCGAAACTATGGCACGAGAATTCTGGTACTGAGGCTGATTACCCAAGAATTTCAGACAAGACCGCCGAATGTGCCCATACTCACCACACTCATAACAACCATCCTGATACTGAGGTTGACCCTTACGAAACGGCTGACCAAGATAATAACTTTGAAGAGGAGGTGCTCTGATCGGGGCTGACTGATCAGGATAAGGCGAGTAAGATCCACGACCTCTTGAAGCACATGGGACGTCTGAAGTGCTAAATTAAATGGCTTTTACTCTGATTATCTCCGCCCCCAGACGAGGCACCGGTGAATCTACCAGAATGATGAGGTCCTTTGTCTGACCCCTGACCTCCCATCCCAGGAACTGACTCAACCCTCCTAGCTATATTAGCAGCATCTTGAAGAGAATCCTCGGTCCCTGTCTCCTTGGCCATCTACAACATGATGGGCTGAGCAAGGCCATCAATAAACCGTCTGATCCTCTGCCTCTATGTGGGCAATAAAAGAATGGCATGTCTATCCAAATCCACGAAACGAGTCTCATATTGGGTCACTGTCATGCTGCCCTGCTGAAGTCGCTCAAACTGACGATGTTTATCCTCTCTAGTAGTAACAGGAAAGAACTTCTCCAAAAAGAGACGAGAGAATCGATCCCAAGTCAGAGCAGGTGATCCAACTGGTCTAGTCAACATAAATCCCTCCACCATTTCTTGGCGGAACCAGTCATCTGAAAAGCAGCAAAATCGACCCCATTGGTCTCAATAATACCCATATTTCGCAACACCTCATGACAACTATCCAGATATTCCTGAGGGTCCTCTAAAGTAGCACCACTAAATTGAACAGGAAATAACTTAATGAACTTGTCCAATATCCATAAAGCATCGGTAGACATAGCTGCCCCAGTAACGGGCGGCACTACTGCAACTAGCTGAATTACCCCAACGGGTTGGCTATTGGGGTCTGAACCTGAGGAGTAGTCTGGACTGGAGTGTGGGTGGCAGGAGTCTGGACCCCGCCTCCATACTGAGATGCAGCTGCTGCAACAGGGAATGTGCCTGTCTGGGCCATACTCTCCATCAAGCCCACTAAACGGACGAAAGCATCCTGAAGGACCGGGGTAGCAATAAACCCCTAGGGAACCTGAGTTGGCCCCGCTAGAACAGTATGAGCAGGAACCCCCTCATCCATCTCAATCTGAGGTTCCGCAGTTGGGGCTGCTGCCTGAGCAACGGGCTGAGTCTTGCCCCTGCCTCGGCCTTTTCCCCTAGTAGGAGTTGTTGTTGCTGGAGGACCGGAATGCTGGTCAGCGGAATATGAAGCACGTCTTCTCGCCATCTGCGAGAGAATAGAAGAATCTAATCAGTATTTGGGATAGAAGAATTGCACGATAGAGTAGAAATAAAAATGGAGTTGTTTCCTAACTCAATAACCCCTGAAAGATAAGCACAAACGTCTCTGTACCGATCCTTCAGACTCTACTAAGCCTTTTCGTGAATTGTGAGACCTAAGCAACCTAGTGCTCTGGTACCAACTTGTCACGAACCAAATTCCCAACCTTAGGGATCGTGATGGCGCCTAACACCAAACTTGCTAGGCAAGCCAATGTTAGAGTTCGCTTAACTATTTCCTTTAATTAACCATTTAAACAGGGTAAGACAATTTTAAATTAAACTTGGTCTAATGGCTTTAAATAAATAATTCCAAATATAAAATAAGAGAAAGTCAGTTAAACCGAGCCACAAACTAATTATATAAATAAACCTAGAACTACCCGAGAGTCTGGTGTCACAATTCACGAACTACTAAAGAATACTACAAATACTGGGCTGAAAGAAATAATACAATTGTCCTGAATATAATAAAACAGTTTTATAAAAATGGGAGAAGACTATCGAGATCTGCGGACACCAGCAGATATACCTTGTGTCTCCGCGTAACTGAATTACCGCTCTAAATATCTCTACAGCTGGCCGTTACCTGGATCTGCACAAAAGAGTGCAGAGTGCAGTATCAGTACAACCGACCCCATGTACTGAGTAAGTGTCGAGCCTAACCTCGACGAAGTAGTGATGAGGCTACGGCGGGGCATTAACAATATAACGTGTGACAATAATATATAAAGCAAGAAGGAAATCTAAATAAATAATTAAGTAATGCAACAACAATAAAATACTCAGCTGCCTTTTTCCTGGTCTCAGCTATAACCAATTTCTCAAATAAATTTCCAAGTTTCCAAACTTTAACTTTAAATAAAAGTAGTGCCAAAATATGAAGAATAGTAAAATAAACATTAAAGCTTTCCAAATCTTTATTTTCTTTAAAAATCAGTAAAAATATAAATGTCCTCCTGTATCGCTCCTTGGTGCGGCGTGCAACCCGCTCCCACCTGTCCACCCTTAATCCTCCTCCCTAAATATATCACCCTTATTACTCATGTTGCAGCGTGCAACCCGATCTCACCTGTCCACCCTTATCACTCCTTGTTGCGGCATGCAACCCGCTCCCACCAGACATCTCATATCAATTTATTCATAAATTTCACAATTTAGGCCAAGCCTTTCACAATATTTTTGTCTCAACAATTATAAATAAAAAAATGTATTTTTCTCATAAATATCATCAATAACTTCTCAACCATGAAACCAACAGGAAATATATATATATATACATATCTCGTAAAAACAATTCCAAACCGCTCAACCGTTTTATACAACAAGGGAACCAGCTAAAACAACCAATACTCTTTCCAAAATAACCACAACAATATTTGAAAACAAAATAACAAGGCCAAGTAATCATAGAAACAAAAATGAACATAGAACAATTAAGACAAGAATCAATTAAATTGGCAATGGGAAAGGGATCATGTTTAACAGACCATTTGGTGGTGCATAGATACTCGTACCTCACCTATACACCACACACATGCATTTCACATAGCAAACAAGTGGGGACTCCTATTTCCTCAAGTCAAAGTTAGACCAAACACTTACCTCAATTTCGTAGGCCACTCACTGCTCAATTATGACTTTTTCATTAGAATCTGGCTCTAACTTGCTCGAATCTAAGCATAATTAACTCAATATCATTAATTAAGGCTAAAGGAACTAACTTTATTGAAAATTATAATTTTTCCTAAGTTTTTTAAAAAAAAGTGAAAACCCGACACCGGGCCCGCTTGGTCAAAATTCGGGGTTCAGACCAAATTACGTTTACCCATCCACCCACGAACCCAAATATACTATTAGTTTTGAAATCCGACCTTAATTCGACGTAAAAAAATTGATTTTTACAAAATTCCCTAATTCTACCCTAACCCTCAATTTTACCATGAAAATTCTTAGTTTTTGCTTTAAAAGTGATTAAAAACAGTAAGGAACTGAAAGAACAAAGTTTAGAATTGATTACCTATTACTTGGGGATGATGATTGTTGAAGAAAATCGCTATTAGGGCAGTAAACCTCGAAAATATGGTGAAAAAGAAGGTCTGCCCGTTTTTAGAAGAGTATTTATATTAGCTGGGCTGAAGACCTATGCGATCGCACTCAAAGGATGCGTTCGCATAGGGTAAGGGGGGCTGGGCAGTGCGTTCGCGTGGGGATGGGTGCAATCGCATAGAGTACTGGCCTCCCCTCCCCCAAGCCTATTTTAATGTTGTGCGTTCGCATAGCTGGGAGTGCGCTCGCACAGCTTGCCCAGACTAAGCTTCGCGATCGCATCACTGGTGTTGCGTTCGCACAGTACAAATTTGAAACCTAAGACTTTACACTATGCGATCGCGGACCTTCCTATGCGATCGCATAGAACAACAGACCTGGACACCAGAAAATGAAAAACCAACAATTCTCTTTAAGTTTAAAACACCCTGCGGCCTACCCAAAACGCACCCGAGCCCTCGGGACTCTAAACAAAACATACACGTAATCCTAGAAACATCATACGGACTTGCTCGTGCGATCAAATCATGAAAATAACATGTAAAACTATGAACTAAACCTCAAAACTCATAATTTTCAACAAGAACTCTTAAATTTCATAACTCTTCAACCGGATGTCCGAATCACGTCAAACGAACTCCATTTTTCACCAAATTTCACAATTAACCTTTTAATATCATAAAAAATCTGTACCGAGCTCCGGAACCAAAATACGGGCTCGATACCAATGATTTCAAACATGATTGTTTTTCTTTAATTCATAAATATTTCAGCAAAACAATTTCTTTAAAAAATTTATTTCTAAGGCGTGGGACCTCGGAATTCATTTTCGGGCATACGCCTGAGTCCCATATTTTGCTGCGGACCTCCCGGGATCGTCGAAACATAGATCCGTGCCCGTTTACTCAAAATTTTTACCAAAGTCAACTTTTATCAAATTTAAATTCTAGAAATAACCATTTCTCATATTTTCACATAAAAGCTTTCCGGTTTCACGCCCTGATTGCGCACGCAAATTAAGGTATTTAAAATTAGTCTATTTATGGATATTAAGCATGGAACGGAGTCTAAATTTATAAAATGACCCCTTGGGTCATCACAGAGACCGACATCGATGATTGCTATTTAATGTCGAAATGGCGGGCACGAGGAGCACTTCATCAACTGCACACATATCCTTTGCAGTCGGCTGGTCTCTGTACATTGTTTTTATTCTTCCTGATGTAGGGAAATTTAATTCCTAGTGTTAGGTTGAAGGTACCTCCCTCATGTTGTGAACCCATGGTCTTCCGAATAGAGCGTTATATCTCATATCCCCTTCGATCACATAGAATTTTTTTCCTAAATGGTCTCGGCGGTGTTTACCAGTAGGGTTATTTTCCCTTTAGTGGTTTCACATGCCATGTTAAATTTGTTCAACACCCGGACTGCTGGCACCATTTGGTCATGTAGACCCAGCTGCTCTGCGACCATTGACCTAATGATATTGGCCGAGCTACCTGGATCAACCAACACATGCTTAACTTGAGATTTATTTATAAGTACAGATATTACCAGTGCATCATTATACGGTTGTATGATGCCTTCGGTGTCCTCATCGTTGAACACAACTGTTCCCTCCGGGATATAATCTCGTGTCCGTTTTCCCTTGTGATGGACACTTTAGTGCACTTAAGCATTGGCCCCTGGGGGACATCGACCCCTCAAATGATCATGTTGATGACGTGCTAAGGTTCTTCTTGTTCAGTTTGTTTGTTGGATTCCGTGTTCTTGAAGTTATTTTTGGCTCGATCACTTAGAAATTCCCAAAGATGCCCGTTATTAAATAACCGGGCCACTTCCTCTCTTAATTGTCGGCAGTCCTCGATCCTGTGTCCATGAGTGCCATAATACACATCATGTTAGGGTCTCTCTAGGTAGGGTCGGACTGCATGGTTGAGGCCACTTGGTATCCTTGATGCACCCGATGGCAGATACGATGTTGGCAGTATAGACATTGAAGTTATATTCCGATAATATTGGTGCCTCCCTGGCTCCGAGTGACCTATTGAAACCATTTTTGATTCAGGCTCGGAAAGTTTCCTCGCCTCGGCCTCAAGCTTTATTGCTTCGTCAATCTCGGGTGACAGGTCGAAGCCTCGGGCATAAATCTCTTCGAGGGTCTCCATTCGAGACAGTCGCCTCAAATATTCGGCATTGATCTCTAAGAGAGCCTCAGATACTTCGACATCAACCTTGTATTGGACCACCATCTCCTCGACAGTGGCAGAGGTTGACTCCAACTTGGACTCCATTACCTCGTATTCTTTACCGAGGGAGTCCCGCTCTGTGACATTCGAGCTCAGCTATGCTCGCAAATCATTAATCAACAGGGACCGCTTGTAAGCTTTCTACTTTGGAAGCCAAAGTTGAACCTCTATCGATGCTAGCTTTGCCTTGTCGGTTTCCTTCTCTGATGCTAGCTGGTCCATTTTACTTTTCCACCCATCATCCATGGCTTGGATCTCATTCATCTCAATTCGGAGTTGGTAGATCTTCTATTAGACTTGCGAGGTTTTGTCGTTAACCACTACGACTAGTTCCTTGTTTCTAACTTCAAAGACCTTTACATTTTATACCAGGTCGGCATGTTCCCGCCTCAGGGTCGAAGATTCCTTCTGAGCCCTATCCAACTCTGCTTGAAGGTCCTTGACGACCTGTCTTGTTGTTCTCTAAGGAGCTTGTACATATCCTTCTTTCAAACCTTCTCCTTGGGCTTAAGCTCCAGCTGATTGACCTCGACATGGTACGGGAGGAAACTATCGTAGTGAAGTACCGAGGCCTGCAAAACAACAAAAGTCGTGAGAGATATCAAAACCTAAGTAAAATTCAATAAGATGTAGTGATTCCTTACCCGGTTCAGCGCATTCTGCACCTCATTGAAAAGACACGGCACGTCCACCTCGTTCATCTTCACCTGGTCCTCCTCGGTCACTAGACATCGGAGGTAGCTGGCTACGCCCACGGGAACATAAAACCTGGGCATCCTACGAGATAGTAAGAATAACCGCTCTCTTGCGACCAAGGTCCACACTCGGAGAGGGAAACTGATTAACCAACTTTGGGCTCGAACTTGACCCACCAGCTTTTGAAGATACATCCTTCTTCGAGACTTCCAAGTCGCCCAGTCCGAAAAAATATTCCAAAATAGATGAATCCACACCATCGAAGAAGGAATGAAGGTGGTTGTCTGCACTGTAGTCTCTTTCACTTGACTTCTCTTTTCTTGCTTGGGCCTCCTCAAGAATCAACTCGGTATAATGGGGTGTCCCTGTGATTTCTATTACACCAGCCGCTTCCTTCGGCACAGAACCGGCTTCTCGAGGGGTCTCAACCCCCATCCCTGTGTCGACCTCTCAGGACTGAAGGAGGTCATCCTAACTAATCTCCCCCTCGGCCGCAGCTTGCTCCTTGGGAGGGGTCGATCTATGGTCAACAAAAATTTCATCTTCTTTCGCCTCATCCCTTAGCTGGTGAAGCGAGTCAGAATCTGGCACTAGGGAGCTGGTACTCTTCTTGGGATTACGAGCCACCCTCTTCTTTGTCTTCACCTCGAGACCCAAGGAGCCCAAGGATTTTCTTTTCCTCTTTTTCTTTTCCCCTGCGGCAGCCCCAGGCAGTCCTTTAGTGGAGGAATCAACGGAGAAGGACACGTCCTCGTCACCTTCTAATGGCCTAAGTTCGGTGGTCTTAGGCAAACTTGTGAAAGATAAAAGAAAGATCAGTGTCAGGTAAGTTAAGAGAAAGGTAATGAATATTCAAAGGAGAACCTTGCCATGAGAACGTGCCTCTCATAGTCCCTTCGAAAGCTTTCTCTATAAGCGCTCGAAGTATGACATATGTTTGCAGATGCCTTTGATCCGATCCTTGAGCCGGGAGACCACATTTAAATCCCGGACAACAGTTGCACAACCACAAATACAAATGATGAGAAAAGAAATAAGGAAGAACTGACACTTCAGGAAAGACCGCACTTACGAGACTCATTCCACTTCTCGGGGAATGGCATAAACTCAGGGGGGATTAGATGTCGGTATTCACCCGAATGAAGCATCCCTGAGATCCTCGGTCTCGATCCTTGTCAATGCTCAAAAAAGGGGCTTGCTGGCTCGACAAGTAAGCTTGATTAGTCCCCCCCTCCCCCAGAAAATTCGGGGACTATATAGATGGAGCAGGTGGTCGATGGTGAACCTACGAGAATCGATGTTATTCACAAAATAACAGAGGAGGATCACGATCCTCCATAGAGACGAGTGGATTTTCCCAAGGCACAACTTCTATGTCTTGCAAAAGTCCAAAATAACTTGGTCTACTGGGCCCACTGTGAAAGGATAAGTCTAAACACTTGAATACCAATTCTCATGGGTAGTGATATGTCTTCGGGCCCGGGGACTACCATGTCCTTATCTCCCCATTTACATCCCTCTCGGACAGTGGGGAGGGTATCTTCAATGCTAGAGCATATATATCTCGATGCCCATTCACCTCGGTCTTGTTTGGACGAGGCCTTCTCGACATTGAAGTCGTTCGCAATTGAACATCCCCCAGGAATAAAGCTTTTCAAGGGGGGGTTAAGAGGCCGGTTCGATGGCAGCCGAATTGGTGGCAGCCACTTCGGGAGCAGCCGTCTCAATAAAACCATTTCGGGAGTGGCCTCTTTGCTACAACGGCTAAATAGGAAGATGAAGAGGCAGCCTTCTAAGGAACTCACTAGGAAGTCTTAGCCATTACTATCTGAGAAAGCTTGAAAATTTAGAGAAAAGGTATGGAGATTTGAAGGAGCAAGTTTAAAGGCCGAAGAAAAGAGTATGAAGACTTGAGGATTTGAAGAATATTTGGGTAGGAACCTTAGAACAATTTGAAGGTTTGAAGATCAAAGGGGAAAATATGAAAGTTTGAAAGAAGTTGATGATAGTCGGGAAATTTGAAGGTAGAAGCTTGATCACAAAGTGGAAACAGAGAAAAGGGTAGAAGCTTCTATAGGAGAAGCACACGATGTTTTGCATTCGGAGGCAACCAGCCGATGATTGACATGTGTACAAAGTCAGAACGACGCGACTTATGGGACGTTTCGACTTCTTCATTGTTTAGGTTGTAGTGTACGGAGGAAACATCTATCGCTTCTCATCATTTCGTCAAACCTACCCTCTGAGAAACAAGGGGACTATCTGTATACAGGTAAAAACAGGGCCAGCGAGCACCCCGATTTTCTGATGGGGAAAACAAACCAAGAACATAAATACAAGAAATCAGAATCAAAGTTAGGAACCTCTCATACCAAGGTCCAAAAAAAGCAGCTGTCACCGGAGCCATTGACCACGCCCTCCCCCACCCCCCACCCCCCCAGATCTGGTTTGAGCTCCAAGACCTCAAAAAGCATTACCAAACTTCTCCACATGATAAACAAAGGGCCGTGATATCCTTGCACGTCCGAATATCATGGCGTGGATCTCGGCCCGTATCGACATCGGATTAGTGATTAACGAAAAAGAAGATTTTTACCTTTTTTGGAGTTATAATAGGAATGAAACTCTACTACTATATAAAGGGAGTGATTTTATTCTAGAAACACACTAAATCATGCATATCAAGGAAATAGACATTTATTTTCTCTGCTTATAAAAGTGATTCAAAGTTCTTGTTTTTTGCTTATAGTTCTTCATAAGTATTTTGCTTCCAATCGAGGGCAGAACAACCACTAAGCTCATACCCGAGCTCGGACCTAACATCGCAACTGATTTGGTTATTTATTCTATCATCAATTCACTTATTCAATGTTATTGATCACTTGTATTGAATTAGTCCTCGTATCCTTAAAATCACGTATAAATTCAATTGTTATCCATTTTTAAGGGTAAACACTCTCTAACTCCGATGGTTTCGCGTGGGTTTCCAAATTTTATGTTGTTTTTGTATAGGTCATTCTCAAACTTCAACATCTATCATAGTCTGAATCCATTATACACTAGCTTACACACATTTTAAACTTAGTATGCTGAGTTGATTTAATGCATAATTACTATATAATTCGTGTATAATCAGTGTATAAAATATACTTTATACACTTATTATACCCACTTATACACTTTATATGAAAAAGAATATACATAGAGCCTCAATTCATACACGACACTACTTCATCCAAAAATTGCATCCGTTGTAAAAATTCATAAATAGGAGTAACGCATATTTTCAGTAGTCACTACCGAAAAAAAGATTAAAAAAATACCGATTCACCACCTAGAAAACTAGTTGTCACGACCCAGAATTCCCACCTTCAGGACCGTGATAGCACCTAATATTTCACTTGCTAGGCAAGCCGACGTTATAGAAGCATTAAGCCAATTACTATTCAATTCATTAAATAAAGTCAACTAAGCCAAAATGAAATAAAACCGAGTGCGGAATAATATAAAGGTTCATAATATTTATTATAATCCGGAACTGGAGTCACAATTCACGAGTTTCTAGGATATTCTACAACCAGAGTTTGAAATAAATACAATTGTCTTGAATGAAAAGAAACAGTAAAAATAAGGGAGAATAGAAGGGGACTTCAAGGTCTGCGAACGCCAGTAGATCTACCTTGAGTCTCCAATGAGAAAATCCGAGCTGATATGCCTCTCGATCAGCTAGACCAATGCCAAAATCTGTACAAGAAGTGCAGAGTGTAGTATGAGTACAACCGACCCCATGTACTCTGTAAGTGTCGAGCCTAACCTCGACGAAAAGGAAATACATAATGAAATAAGACAGTCAATTGAAAATAATAGCTGCAACTTCATGAAATAAGCGAGTGATGTTCAGAATTACCAATCCATAAAGTCCAGATGAAAATACCGTAAAACTAACACAACTCAAGGAAATAGAAACATATAGGTTGTTGCGGTGCGCAACCCGATCCCACAGTACATCACATAATCCTCTCTTATTTCCTCATAACAACATTAACAAAAATGAATAATATATATATATATATATATATATATGTGTGTGTGTGTGTGTGTGTGTGATGCGGCACGTAACCCGATCTCACTGTATCACAATATCAGTATCATAATTCATCCTTATTTCACCAAAACAACCCACCCTTATTCCACCTATTGCAGCGTGCAACCCGATCCTACCATACAGTATAAACTCACCATTATCCACCATATCAATCCACTCTTATTTCACCTGTTACGGAGTGCAACCGGATCTTACCATATCAATACCAATTACTCAATGTGCACAGTAAAATTAACAATTCAAATCACGGAAAGCCTTTACGATCAATAAATACCAAACTGAACCAAATTGGAAACCTTGTACAACCTGGGAATCTCCATAAGGACTACTACACAGCGAGCCCAGTCCAGTAAATGACAGTTAGAAGGTGCAATTAAACCAACTTAAGCAAATAGTAGGAAAATCATGAAACTATGAAAAGATCAATCAATGATCAACCACAACTTTTCCTTTGAAACAAGCTTCTGAACCAACAATATCTAGCAATTTACCAACCAAACGGTTCAAATTAAGCCTTAGGAACTAACCAACGATTGCAAAGGATTCAATTTAGGCCAACAAAGGTCAACTCCCAAGCCCACTTGGTCCAAACCCAAAATTCTGATCAAAACCCGATTATCCATTCATCCCCGAGCCCCGTTATGTAATTTGTTTCGGAATCTGACCTCAATTTGATGTCTAAATCCCAATTTAACAAAAATCCCCAATTTCGACCATGAAAACACTAGATTTTAGGTTGAAATCCTAAGACATGTAGTGAAAGATTGATAGAAAATGGATTAGAATCACTTACCAATGATTTGGGTAAGAAGAGTTCTTTGAAAAATCGCCTCTAGTGTTTTCGTGGTATGAAAATTTGAAGAATAAACAAAAATCCCGTCTAACTCCCATTTTGATCAGTTGCAGATGTCACATTTGCGACTTGGGGTTCGCAAATGCGAAGAAACTATCGCAAATGCGAAGTCCATCCCATCTCTACTTTCATCGCATTTGCGATGAATGGTTCACAAATGCAAACTATGATTGTATTGGTAAAATAAGAGTTTCACACGTATGATAATTCTTGATGACTCAGTCGGCCACGTGGACCAAGGAAAACATGACAACTGCACATGATTCTATAAAGAGGTGCGAAGCAAAGAGACACGACTCAATAAACCTACAGAGTAATCAGCTACGAGAAACTCAACCTGATTGAGACAAGGGAGAGACACGGTCAGAATGAATCCGGACAAAGCTGCGGGTAGATTCAGAGACCCTCAATTAATGACTCAAGCGTTACACAACATTCATGCAGCAGTTACGGTCATTCTATGTAACGTCCCATTAATGTAATAATTAGTGATTAATGAGCGATCATTGTAAGAGGTAGACGTTGTATTATGAAATTCCCTATATAAGGGAATAATATATAACTTGTAAGGGCATCTGAACTACGAATACAATATATTTTACTTTTTTGTGCATCATATTATTGTCTATTTACTTACTCCTTTTTATTTATTATTATTTCCTAGATTATCAGAAACCCGTGTTCATCTTAAAAATAGCTTTGGTCAAAGGATCTAATTCTATGGTTAAATAAATTGGTTCCGTTGCCGGGAAGTCTGATAATCTTTGTTTGCTTTTCAAGCGATATCCTCTGAACTATGTCGAACTCCAACGACAACAACCAGCAGAGAAATGTAACCCCAGTTCCATCACCTTTAGGAACCCCACGTGGTTCAAGGGATCAATCCCCAGAAAGATCCAATAACAACAACGATAATAATGATCAAACAGTAGAACAAGATCGGGTAAAGCAAATGATTGCAGAGTATGTGGGCCAAGCTTTGCAAGAATTTGCAAGGGGATTACCAGCGGCATCACCTGCATCACTGACACCACCTCCCAATAACACTATCACCGTGGAAAATCCTCAGTTTGGGTTGGTAAACTCAGCAAGGGATGACACTCCTAACGAATCTCTCGAAGCGAGACCAGGTATGACTAATAACTCTGAATTACAAAATTTACTACTAACATTGCAGAAACAGCTGAAGGAACAAAATGATCGAATCGAGAAAATTCCTGGAGTATTATCAAAGGCATTGATGTTGATAGATATTCTAAAAAACCTTGGAAAGCAAGCGTAGCACCCTTGCTTATACCCAAGAAGCTTAAAATGCCTGACGCTCCTAAGTATGACGGAACAACTGACCCACGCGACCACATGACTGCTTTTACCACCGGAGTAAAGGGCATCGACTTAACAAAACAAGAGATTGAATCAGTCCTTGTCAAAAAATTCGGAGAAACGCTTACCAAAGGAGCCCTAAACTGGTATTCTCTTCTCCCTGAAAATACTATCGATTCTTTTGTTGAGCTTGCAGATTCTTTCATAAAAGCACACTCCGGTGCACAAAGAGTCGAGAAAAGAATGAAGGACATATTTAAAGTAAAGCAAGGAGACACGGAACTACTCCGTGAATTTGTAGATAGGTTCCAACGAGAAAGAATGCAACTACCAAGGGTTCCTGATAATTCGGCAGCCATGGCATTTTCAAGTAATCTAAATGACAAAAGCTCAGAAGACACGAGGAGACTCAAAGAAAGCTTGAGAGAATTCCCAGATACAATGTGGAACGATGTTTATAACAGGTACAGTACTAAACTTCAAATAGAAGAAGATACCATTGTTCATTCGAAAGATGAAGATCATACCAGATCTAGACGTTTCGAATCAGACATGAGATTAGGTAAAAAAGGTACGATCCTTACTTGGGACCACCAGGACGTGAAACTCGTCCCAGGTTCGAAAACACCCGGTCAGATTATAGACCACTAAGGAGAGATGTGGCGTCGTCTTCATCTAGATCCAGAAAGGATCGAGATGAACGACCTAGAGGTAATGCACGAATTAAGGATCACACCTTTAATGTAAGTACCCCTGAATTTGCTTCAATATGTGGTCAAACCCAACTAAAATTTACACACGGAAAGCGGGTTCGAGAAAATCCGGACGTAGATGATATAACCTTTGATGATACAGATTTCGGCGAACTAATGCTCCCCCATAATGATACTCTGGTGATATCCTTACTCATTCATGACACTAACATTAAAAGAGTGTTAATTGATCCAGGTAGTTCAGTCAACATTATCTTGCTAAGAGTCGTGAACAAATGCTCTTGGGAAATCAGGTGATCCAGAAGGGACGAGCCATATCAGGGTTTGACAACTCTACAGTGATAACCAAAAGAGAAATCGAACTTAGCACTTATGACGAGGGAGTAATTAAAAACACCAAATTCCAAGTCGTTGATAATGACATGGATTATAACGTAATCATGGGAAGGCCATGGATCCACGACATGAAAGCAGTGCCATCTACCTTGCATCAGGTAATAAAATTCCCTTCAGAATGGGGAATCAGAATATTACAGGAGATAAACAAATCTCTAGAAATATAAATTCTGTGGTGCATTATAAAAAAAAAGTAGAGACGGAAGAATCAGAAGATGTGGAAATATCCCAGGTAGATGTTACCGGCCAAACAGGTACGAAAAAATCCATTGACCAAACAGGTACGAAAGAAGTAAGTGTTCAAACAGATACGGAAGAAGATATTCACGAAAAGGTGAATCAAGTCACCACGGAAGATAAACTAGATCACACTGATGTAGATTCCAGACCGGGCGTCATTCATGAACCGGAGGAAGAGGATCACATCAAAACAACTACGGAAGAGGATCACATCAAAACAACTACAGAAGAGCTCGAAGACGTTCCATTGTTTGAACAAAAACCTGAACAGAAAGTGTATGTAGGCACGAGGCTGAGCCCCGGTCGAAGAGGTAAGTTAATTGATTATTTAAAGGCTAACACAGATTGCTTTGCATGGTCCCACTCAGATATGACAGGTGTCCCACCAGAAGTGATGACTCATAAACTAAATGAAGATCCATCCTTCGTACCTGTTATGCAGAAGAAAAGAAAGCAAGGACCATTCAAGAACCAAGTGATTGACGAAGAGGTACAGAAACTCTTGAAAATTGGTTCGATACGAGAGGTAACGACCCTAACTAGATAGCTAACACTGTGGTAGTACCTAAAAAGAATGGAAAATGGAGAGTATGTGTAGGTTATACTGACTTAAATAAAGCATTCCCCAAAGATTCATTCCCATTACCACATATAGATCAAATGACTGATGCCACCGCAGGTCATGAATTGTTAAGCTTTTTAGATGTGTATTCTGGTTATAATCAGATTCAAATGGATCCCTCGGACGAGGAAAAAACCTCCTTTATTACAAACAGGGAGACTTATTGTTATAAACTCATGCCTTTTGGCTTAAAAAATGTTGGAGCCACCTATCAAAGTCTAGTGACCAAGATGTTCCAGGAACATCTGGGAGAAACGATGGAAGTTTACATCGATGACATACTGGTAAAATCAACACGGGCGGAAGACCATTTCCAGTACCTCTCTATTACCTTTGACATTTTACGCAGGTATAATATGAAGCTGAATCCATAAAAATGCGCTTTTGGCATAGAATCAGGTAAATTCTTGGGTTTCCTTGTATCAAACAGGGGAATAGAGGTAAATCCTGATCAAATTAAAGCTATAGAAGAAATACCTGATGTACTTATAAGCAAAAAAGAAGTTCAAAAACTAACGGGAAGAATTGCAGCCTTAGTAAAATTTATTTCCAAATCTTCCGAGAAAAGTTTTAAATTATTTGTAGTTCTCAAAAAGCAAAATCGGTTCGAATGGACTGAAGAATGTTGACAGGCTCTCAAAGACCTAAAGGCTTATCTATCAAAACCTCCATTGTTGTCAAAGCCAAAGAAGGGGGAGAGGCTGTACGTCTACCTTGTCGTCTCGGAAATTGTTGTAAGTGCAGTATTGGTAAGGGAGAATAAAGGTAGACAATCTCCTATTTACTATGTAAGCAAGACATTGCTAGACGCAGAAACTAGATATCCACATCTAGAAAAGTTAGCCTTAGCTATAATCATGGCATCTAGAAAATTAAGGCCATACTTTCAATGTCATCCAATCATAGTTGTGACCTCGTATCCATCAAGAAACATACTGCATAAACAAGAACTATCAGGAAGATTAGCCAAGTGGGCCATATAATTAAGTGAGCATGTAATAATATATCAGCCTAGGACTGCAATCAAGTCTCAAATCTTAGCTGATTTTGTCGTTGACTTTAGTAATAGCATTGTCCCTGAAGTGGAAAAAGAGTTACAACCCTTTAACGGTGCTAATCCGGGTCTATGGACCCTATTTACCGATGGTTCTTCCAATATAAAAATTTCCGACTTATGCATAGTCTTAATATCACCCACGGATGAAAAGACACGACAAGCTATCAAATGTTATCCTATAGCTAACAATGAAGCAGAGTACGAAGCTGTCATTGCAGGACTAGAACTCGCACGAGAACTTTCAATCGAGCAAATCATAATCAAAAGGGACTCCCAACTAGTAGTAAATCAAATGTAGCTACTTACATCGCTCGACAGACTCGGATGTAAAAATATCTGGAAAAGGCACGAGAGCTCGTGAGACAATTCAAAACATGGAAGGTAATACAAATATCTAGAGAGGAAAATGCAGAAGCAGATGCATTAGCTAACCTCGCAGCAGTCGAAGAAGTAACAAACAAAGACAATGCAATTGTCGTTCATCTATTCCATTCACCAATCAACCAGGACAGAAATGAGGTAACTTTCAAAAATTTAACCTAGGAGTGGAGAAACAAAATCTTAAATTTTTTGCAGAATGGCACCGTACCTGAAGACAAGAAAACAGCTCAAGCACTTCGCCGTAAAGTTGCATAGTACTGTCTTATTCGCAACTCATTATATCGCAAGATGTTCGGTGGGCCCCTAGCAAAATGCCTCGGACCTAATCAAATGGAGTTTGTGATGAAAGAAGTCCACGAAGGACACTGTGGAAATCACTCAGGGGCGAGATCCTTGGTAAAAACCCTAATCAGAGTTGGGTACTATTTGCCTAAGATGGAAGAAGAGGCCGAGAACTTCGTATCCAAATGCGACAGATGCCAAAGGTTTGCCAATAACATGCATCAACCAGCAGAATTATTGCATCCAATAATATCCTCATGGCCCTTCATGAAATGGTGTATGGACATAGTGGGACCTCTTCCCACAGCTAAAGGATAGGTACGGGTTTTGCTCGTGCTAACCGGCTATTTTACAAAATAGGTAGAGGCAGAAGCATTCAAACTAGTGCGGGAAAAGGAAGTTAAAAGCTTCTTATGGAGAAACATAATATGCCGCTTTGGGATACCAAAGGAGATCATGTGTGATAATGGCCCACAATTCATAGGCTCGCAAATCACAGAATTCTTCGAAAGCTGGCAAATTAAATGGATCACTTCAACGCCATACCACCCCGTGGCTAATGGTCAAGCTGAGTCAACGAATAAAGTCATCATCAGCAATCTAAAGAAGCGGATAGATAAAGCCAAAGGAAACTGGCATGATGAGTTACCAGCGGTACTATGGGCAGACAGAACAACTTCAAAAACAGCCACGGCAGAAACTCCGTTCGCACTTGTCTATGGCTCAGAAGCCTTAATACCTATGGAGTTTGGCGAACCAAGCATAAGGTTTACAACAGCCATGGAGGAAGCAAACGACGATGAATTGAGGACCAATCTGGACCTGCTCGAACCACAGAGAGAAGCAACACTAATACAGATGGCAGCTCAAAAACAAATTATAGAACGTTATTACAACCGTAAAGCTCATCTCACGTACTTCAAGATTGGGGACTTAGACCTGCAAAGACGCGAGGAAGTAACTTAATTCCCGGTCTAGGGTTATACTTTCTGATGGACCTTTTAAAGGGTTAAACAGTCATCATCTAAAAACTATATACCTTCGAGTCCCGCATGTTTTTCCTTTTCAGGAAAAGAACCACAAGGAAGGAATAGTCAAGTGCTCAAGATTTCATTCTTCAAAGCTCAAACTCTTGGGGGACTATACAGTATGGAAGGCTAAGACGAAGCAAAGAAGACTATCAAAAACTCAAAACTCGAGCCTAAAGATCCATCTACCCAACAAGTCAAGTGATACGAGCAGAATCGAAAGAGATGAAGACTCAAATACAAAGTTGAAGACTAAAATACAAAGCCTGATCCAAAAAATCTTCGAACATGTTCAGGTTGAAAGGCAAAATATTAGCTACGAGGAAGAAATGCACATCTTTGTACTTATTCAAAAGAAAACTGTTGTAACCAAAAACAGTTATGGATAAAAGGTCATCATCATTGTACTCATTCAAAAAATGTTGTAACTAAAAACAGTTACAAAATCTTTGTACTCACATGTAAAACCGTTATCAAATAAAACAGTTACGGATGAAAAAGCATTTCCTCGTGATCATTGAAAACTGTTACGAACAAAAAATAGTCGTTCTCTTGTATTAACTCGAAAAAACTGTTACATACGAAAAACAATTACGAAATACAAGTGTACATCAAATTTGTTAAAAGAAAACAGTTTCAACATGAGTTTTAGACGATAATCGAACACATGTAAAATGTTGGGGAAGTTCAAACAAAAAACTTTCCTGAGAAACAATCTTAAACATTTGAAAAATTCCTGTCACTCTATTGCATTATTACACCATTATGAAGTTGAGACGTCTTCTTCATTAAGGGTCGATCAAAAAGGGGCCTCTTTCATAAATTTTGCCTACTACAAAAAGGCACACATTTTATATGATACCGTGCCTATTACGAAAAGGTACGAGTAATCTAAAGCATTCTATATGCAAAACTTAGAGGTAAAACTAAAACCTCAAAAAATAAAGCATGCAAAAGACTTAAAGATTAGAATAGAGACTCAGTAACAAAATTCATATTTTGCATTGATATGATAAAACGGCTAAGTAGAAACTAAGTATTAAATTGATACTTAGTTGTATATTTTGTATTTACATTAAGGTGCCCCTAAGTTGTCAGTTGGGGACTTTAAAAGATCCAAACTTACCCCCTATGGAGCTAGGGGTAACCACCAATCAAATAAATAAAAAAAAGGGAACCAACATCTTAATTGTCTTTAGATGGGGGATCAACTTCTTCGCCGGCAGAGGAAACAGGAGCAGTTGGAGACGAGGGGACTTGAGCAGCAGGAGCCTCACCTTCGGGTGAAGAGAGATTCTGATCTTGTTGAGCTTTCTTCGTGGCTTCTTTGATTTTATCCATTTCAGCGTTAAGGTCGAAACCCTCTTGACTCATTTCCATAAATGTGTCAAGGCGAGAATTCATATACTCCCAACTGACATCGACAGCTGCCGCCTCCTCAAGAGCTTGGTAATTATTCTCCCATATCATAATCTCAGCTCTCAGCTCTCAACCCGTCCCTCTCAGCCTCAATAGCATGTTTGGCGACCCTTAAAGGTGCAACATACCTCTCCAAGAATTGAATTTTGTCCAAGGCATTACGAAGATCCTCTTGGGTCTGGGTCTGGGTCTGGGTCAGAGACTGCACAAGTTCGCTTGTCTTCTTTCTGCTCCAGCAAGGCTTTTAAACTCCTAGCTTCTTCTGAGGCACGGGAAACTGCTCGGCAAATAAAGACTCAAGAATGCTATTGTCTTTGTCCGCCTGCTTAGAAGAAGCCTTCTCCACTGCCAACTCCGCTTCCATGACTCTCATCTTTCGCTTCAAGGTACATTTTTCTTCCTTTAAGGCCTCCATGTTGAGCCTTAAGCATTCATATTTCCCATTCCAGTTATCAACTTCAGCACGCCACTATTTTATTTCTTTCTCCGTGTTAGAAACCCTCTTGATGAGCTCCATGCCTATAAGATTGATCTACAAAAAGGAAATCAGTTAAATACGACAATTACATGTACGAGCATGAAATGCAAAAGAATATACTTTACCTTCAAAGATGTATGCACGACCTCATTAGCCCAGGTTAGAGAACTGTGGCTATCCAGTTTGGTCCTCTCTGTTGGCCCTATCAAGGGCTTCAGCCACACCTCAGGCTGGCCAGGTTTCTTAAAAAGATTCCCACCAGCTGGAACCTCTATTAGAACTTGCCGCATCTCCCTGCTGGAAGACCCTACTTTCTGACAGAAGGCACGGAAGCAGGCAGAGATGTAGAAGCCATGGGTACGAAAGTCGGGTGAGCTGAGAAAGCCACATGCAAAGTAGTAACGGGAGCAGTAATAGCCAAGGGAGCGGAGGAGGTAATAGGATCAGATGAAGGAACTTCTCTAAAAGAAGGAGGAAGAGCGGCCAAGGGAGCTTCATTAACATCAAGGCCAAAGCCTTCACGAAACAGATGATCCACAGGATCATGCGCAAGAGAGAGAGAAGCATCCTCAGAGGAAGAAGGTCTAACATCAGGCACAGAAGACACTGCCACGGGTGTAGACTCATCGTCTAAAATCACCCTCCTTCTACGTGACCTATGCATCAAGGTTTCCTCCTCCTATTTTTCTTCTTCTTCTAAGGTCCTAGACCCACCAACCTTCCTTTTCGAAGAAGAAGAACCAGCAATAATTTCCTGAGCCTGAGCCAGGGAAATTTTGGAAACAGACACAACAGACACTCCACGGATAGGAAACCCTATAAAAAATAAAGGGTTAAAATGAGAAAGAGATTCGAGCAAGGAAAGAAACGAAAACAAAAGCTTCACTTACCGTGAGTTTTCACTTTCCAACCGTACTTCCCGGAGAAGTAGTTCCAAGACCTTTCTTCCAACGGAGCAATCGATAACAACTTCTCTACCCAACCACGAATACTAGACACATTCTCAACAGTACCCATGATTGCTGAAAGAAGGAAAAAACAACTACGGTGTTAATAAAACACTTAAAGCAAAAAGGAAGAATAACGAATGTGAGCTAAAATGTACTCATGTGCATGATTCCACTTCTCGGGGAAGGGAAGATTTTCTTCACCTACTAAACCAGCAGTGGGCGCAATAACGTACCGAAGGTACCAACCTCTATCCTTATTATTTTCAGGGGTTACCAGCACTCTTTTACTCCTGGCAGCCAGAGCAAAAATCCTTTGACGAAATAAGGCAGGAGAATAAAGATGAATGAGATGATTAAAGGTAAAAGAAACTGAGGCTAAAGTAGTTAAACATCTGAGACACGCAACAACCCGCCACACAAGAGGACCAACTTGTCCTAAGAAAATTTTGAAGAAACGACAGAATTCGATGATGACTGGATCAATATGAGGTTTAAACCCTAAAGTAAAAGGGTAGGTATAAAAGTAACAATACCCCGTCTTGTAAGACGCTATTCTTTGGATCTCATTTGGAACGATGATAGGAAAATCAGACTTCCAAGAACATTCCCTGCGAACAAGGGGAACTAAACATTCAATAATAAGGGTAGGGTACCTATCAGCACTATCAAGGGATAACTACTGATCAACAAGGACCTGACTATCCCTAGTGAAGGTAAACTCAGCAGGAATGATTTCAACCACTCGTGGTTCGCGTAAGGGTTAATGATGTTCTCTACCCCTAGACGAAGATCTGGAAGCCCTAGCTCTTGGAGAAACTAAAGACCAACAGAAGGAGGGGAAGTAATCTGGGAAGAAGAAGAACCTCTTAAAGGAGTAGAGCCTAAACTCCTCAGTCTACCACCTCTCCAGCTTTGCGTCGGAGTAGAAAAAGGGGTCAAATCATCCACATTTATCACTCCTTTAGGTTGGTTCGATGAACACATATTTACGAAGACAAGAAGAAAAAAACTCTTTACAAATAAAGAAGACAAGTTAGAAGTGTTTCGTGAAAGTAAAGAAAAGAAAAGAGGTATTTATACTTGAAGACAACCGTCAAACATGGGAAAAAACAATGATGAGAAAGTCATAATTGAAGGTGTCACTTCATGACTGATGCTGCCGTAAAAAGCCCTAAAAGGCGCCGAGAAACTGCAGAACCAATCCATAGGGAACACGTGGCTTGAGCATTAGATGGAAGTGACAAGCGACGCCTATGTTCAGAGAAGGATACAATGTTTCGAGGTGAAATGGCGGCAAAATATTCCCGCCATAAATGCGTTTCCACTTACCAAATATTAATCAATAAATAAATGATAAGTGGGGGGACTGTCTGTATTGGTAAAAAAAGAGTTTCACACATACGATAATTCTTGATGACTCAGCCGGCTATGTGGACCAAGGAAAACATGACAATTGGACATGATTTTATAAAGAGGTGCAAAGCAAAGAGACACGACTCAATAAACCTACGGAATAATCAGTTACGAGAAACTCAACCTGATTGAGACAAGGAAGAGACACAGTAAGAATGAATCCGGAAAAAGCTACGGGCAGATTCAGAGACCCTCAATTAATGACTCAGTCGTTACACAACCTTCATGCAACAATTACGGTCATTATATGTAACGTCCCATTAATGTAATAATTAGTCATTTATGAGCGATCATTGTAAGAGGTAGACGTTGTACTAAGACATTCCCTATATAAGGGAATAAAATATAACTTGTAAGGGCATTTGAACTATGAATACAATACATTTTAATTTGTTGTGCATCATATTATTGTCTATTTACTTACTCCTTTTTATTTATTATTATTTCCTGAATTATTAGAAACTCGTATTCATCCTAAAAATAGCTTTATTCAAAGGATCCAATTCTTTTGTTAAACAATGATCTTCCGCAAATGCGACCATTTGATCGTAGTTGCGATCACTGTACCCCTTGTCTCACTTCGCAAATGCGCAGTATTGTTCGCAAATGCGAACTTGAGGTGCCCCAGATACTCTTCGCACATGCGAGGAGTTGTTTGAAAATGCGAACCTAGATGAGTTCTCAAATGCGAAGCGTGACCTTGTAAATGCAAGATCAGAGGCCTGCACCAGAACTGAAGCACATGAGCAATGTTTCTAGGTCAAATTTCACTTCGTAGCCTATCTGAAACTCACCCGAGTCCTCAGGGATCTAAACCAAATATTCACACAAGTGTAAAAACATCATATGAACTTGCTCGCGCGATCAAATCGCCAAAATAATACCTAGAACTACGAATTTAGCATCAAATCAAAGGAAATTTTCAAGAAGACTCGTGAACTTCTATTTTCACAACCGGACGTCCGAATCACGTCAAACCAACTCCGTTCCTCACCTAATATGAAAGACAACTCATAAATATAGTAATGAACATATACCGAGTTCTGGAACCAAAGTAAGAACCCGATATTCATAAAGTCAAACATTTGTCAAACTTCCAAAGTCATTAAGCTTTTAATCTTTCAAATTTCAACAAAGTGTGATAACTCGGGCTAGGGACTTCCAAATTTGATTCTGGGCGTACGCCCAAGTCCAAAAGCATGATAAGGACACACCAGGATCGTCAAAATATGAATTCGGTTCTATTTTCCCAAAACATTGACCAAAGTCAACTCAAATGGATTTTAAGAAAAAAAATTCATATTTTCTCAGTTTTTAATATAAAAGCTTTACAGAAAAAGCACTTGGACTGCACATGCAGATCGAGGAGGGATACTATGAGGTATTTAAGGCTTCAAAGCGCAGAATTAGATTCTAAAACATAAGATGGCCTATCGGGTCATCACATTCTTCACCTCTAAAACAAACATTCATCCTCGAACGGACATACAAAGGTACCTAGGCTGGTGAAAAGGTGTGGATATCTACTCCTCATGTCTGACTAAGACTCCCAAGTAGTTGCATAGACGGGATGACCTCTCCACTGCACTCAAATTAAAGGATAACTCTTTGACCTCAACTGACAAACCTGTCGGGCTGGAATAACCATCGAATCTTTCTTGTAAGTCAAATCCTTGTCAAACTGGACAGAGCTGAAATCTAACACATGGGACGGATCGCTGTGATACTTCCGGAGCATGGACACTTGGAACACCGGATGAACAACTGATAAACTAGGTGGAAATGCGAGTCTGTAAGTCACCTCACCTACTCTCTCCAGAATCTCAAAGGGTCTGATGTGTCTAGGGCTCAACTTGCCCTTCTTTCCGAACCTCATCACACTCTTCATGGGTGATACCCGGAGAAACACTCTCTCTCCGACCATAAATGCAACATCACGAACTCTAATCCTCAAATGATGGTAGCCATACCTCAAATCAATCTTCTAAAACACCTTGGCATCCTGGAGCTGATCAAATAAGTCATCAATCCTCGGCAACATATACTTAATCTTGATGGTGACCTTGTTCAACTGTCGATAATATATGCACATCCTCATCGATCCATCCTTCTTCTTCACGAACAACACAGGTGTACCCCAGGGAGAGACACTAGGTCTAATGAAGCCCTTATCAAGCAAATCTTGCAATTGCTCTTTCAATTCTTTCAACACTGGCGGGGCCATACGGTATGGCGGAATAGAGATGGGCTAAGTGCCCGAAGCCAAATCAATACAGAAGTCAATATCCCTCTCGGGTGGCATCCCCATCAAGTCTGCAGGAAACACATCTGGAAACTCACGGAAAAGTGGTACTTAATAAATGGAAGGAACTTACGCACTAGAATCGCGGACATAAGCCAAATAAGCTAGACACACCTTCTCGACCATATAACGAGCCTTCACATAAGAGATAACCCTGCTGGTAGAATGGCCAGAAGTCCCTCTCCACTCTAATCGAGGAAACCCCGGCAAGGCTAAGGTCACCATCTTGGAATGAGAATCCAATATAGCATGATAAGGTGACAACCAATCCATACCCAAAATGACATCAAAATCAATCATATCGAGAAGTAGAAGATATACGCTAGTCTCAAGACTCCCAATAATAACCACACATGAATGATACACACGATCTACAACAATAACATCTCCCACAGGTGTGGAAACATACACAGGAGCACTCAAAGAATCACAAGGTACAACCAAATATGAAGCAAAATAGGATGACACGTAGGAATAAGTAGAATCCGGATCGAATAGAACCGAAGCATCTCTACTGCAAACTCAAACAGTACATGTGATAACAGCGTCAGATGACTCAGGCTCATGCTTGGATGGGAAGAATTAACATCAGATTTAGGCCCCACCACTTTGAATCACGTCCCTGGGACGGCCTCTAACTGGATGGCCTCCACCTCTAACGGCCTAACCTCCACCTCTAACAGTCTGACCTCTACCTTTGGATGTCTGGCCTCTGCCTCTGGCTGGCTGAGCAACTGGTGTTGGGACCATGGCATGAGAACCCTGATGTTGTGGTGTGACATCCATTAATATCGGACAGGTCCTCCTAATATGCACAAAACCACCACACTTCCTGGTGTTGTGGCTGCGGAAATTGAGACTGGCCAGATAACGAGGGTAACAACTCTAAATAGAAGGTGCACTGATAGGACTTGGTGGTGCACTGTAGGTTGTGTGTCTAGAATGAGGCACATAAGGATCACGGCTATCTAAAGCAATGTGGGATACCTGAAGTGTTGAATGAAATGGGCTGGGAGGATGGCCTCTACCAAAAGTACCCTGCCCCCATATGAGGCACCACTAAACCCACCGGAATGACGATGCCTCTTGTCAGACCCCTGAAATCCCCCCCTATGCAAGAACCATCTCGATTCGTCTGGCGACATAAGCAGCCGTCTGAAAAGAAATCTCACACCCGGTCTCCTTAGTTATCTGCAACTTGATAGGCTGAGCAAGTCTCTCAATAAACCTCCTCACCCTCTCTCTCTCTCTCTCTCTCTCTCTCTCTCTCTCTCTCTCGGTAGGAAGCACAAGAATAGTATGATGGGCCAAATCCAAAAAAATGGGTATCATAGTGAGTAACAGTCATATTTCCATGCTGGAGACGCTCGAACTGCCGATGATACTCCTCTTTCAATGTGATAGGGAGGAACTTCTCTAGGAAGATCTGAGAGAACTGGTCTCAAGTAAGAGCAGACGACCCAGCTGGTCTGGTCAACACATAATCCCTCGACCATTTCTTGGCGGAACCTATCATCTGAAATGCAGCAAAATCAACTCCATTGGTCTCCACTATACCCATGTTCCGCAGCACCTCATGACAACTTTCAAGATAACCTTGGGGGTCCTCTGCAAATGCACCACTGAAGTGAAATGGAAAGAGCTTAGTAAACCTGTCCAATCTCCATAAAGCCTCAGAAGACATGGTGAGTCCATCACCAGCATGGACAATTCAGTAATAAATTCAATTAAGCCAAAATGAAATATAACTAAGTACGGAATAATAAAAATGCTCATAATATTTACAACAATCCGGATATGGAGTCACAATTCACGAGCTTCTAGAATTTTCTACAAACAGAGTCTGAAAGAAATACAATTGTTCTGAACGAAAAAGAAACAATAAAAATAAGGGAAAATAGAAGGGGACTTCAAGGTCTACGGATGCCAGCAGATCTACCTTGGGTCTCTAGTGAGAAAATCCGAGCTGCTATGCCTCTCGATCAGATGGGACCAATGCCAAATCTGCACAAGAAGTGCAGAGTGTAGTATGAGTACAACCGACCCCGTGTACTCTGTAAGTGCCGAGCCTAACCTCGACGAAGTAGTGACGAGGCTAAGGTGGGTCACTCACACTACAACCTGTTCGCAGTATACAATAAGGACAGAAAAGGAAATACATAACGAAATAAGGATGTCAATTGAAAATAATAGCCACAACTTCAGGAAATAAGCCAGTGACATTCAGAATTACCAATCCTTAAAGTCCAGATGAAAATACCATAAAACTAACACAACTCAAGGAAATAGAAACACAAGGTTGTTGCGGCGCGCAACCCGATCCTACCATACATCACATAATCTTCTCTTATCTCCTCGTAACAACATTAACAAAAATGAATAATATATATGCGTGTGTTGTGGCGCGCAACCCGATCCCACTATATCACAATATCAGTATCATAATTCAATTTTATTTAATCAAAACAACCCACCCTTATTTCACATGTTACGGTGTGCAACCCGATCCCACTGTACAGAATAAACTCACCCTTATTCCACCATATCAATCCACCCTTATTTCACATGTTACGGCGTGCAACTGGATCTCACCATATCAATACCAATTACTCAATGTGCACAGTAATATTAACAATTCAAATCATGTAAAGCCTTTACGATCAATAAATACCAAACTGAACCAAATAGGAAACCTTGTACAACCTGGGAATCTACATAAGTAATATTACACAGCGAGACCAATCCAGTAATTGATAGTTAGAAGGTGCAATTAAACCAACTTAAGCAAATAACAGAAAAATCATGAAACTATGAAACGATCTAACATCATTAACAGGTGAAGACAATGATTAACATGTAGCATTTAAGCATGGAAAAACATTTAGAGCATATAACAATTAAGACAGGGAAATAGATAATTAAGGAAAGCGAAAAATCAAGGAAAACAGATAATTCGGTGGCACATAAGCACTCGTCACCTCGCATATACGCCGCTCACATGAAATTCACATAGCACATTGTCTGAGGGTTCCTAATTCCCTCAAGTCAAGGTTAACCACGACACTTACCTCGCTCCAAATATCACCCAATGCTCAACCACAGCTTTGCCTTTGAAACAAGCCTCCGAACCAACAATATCTAGCAATTTACCAACCAAACGATTCAAATTAGTCCTTAGGAACTACCCACGATTGCAAAGAATTCAATTTAGGCCATTATTGAAAAAGTCAACAAAAGTCAACTCATGGGCCCGCTTGGTCCAAACCCGAAATTCGGACCAAAATATGATAACCCATTCACCCCCGAGCCCAGTTGTGTAATTTGTTTTGTAATCCGGACTCAATTTGAGGCATAAATCCCAATTTTAAATAAATACCTATTCTACGCAAATCATCAATTTTCACCATAAAAATACTAGATTTTAGGTTGAAATCTTAAGAAATATAGTGAAAGATTGAAAGAAAATGGATTGGAATCACTTACCAATGATTTGGAAAAGAGGATTTCTTTGAAAAATCGCCTCTAAGGTTTTCTTGGTTTGAAAATTTGAAGAATGAACAAAAATCCCGTCTAACTCTCATTTTGATTAGTTGCAGATGTCGCATTTGTGACCTGTCCGAAAATACAAAGAAACTATTGCAAATGCGAAGTCCATCCCGTCTCTTCTTTCATCGCATCTGCGATGAATGGTTCGGAAATGCGAGCTATGATCTTCCACAAATGCCTGTTTGATCACAATTGCGATCACTGCACCCCCTTGTCCCACTTCGCAAATGCGAAGTCTTGTTTACAAATGCAAACTTGAGGTGCCCCATCTACTCTTTGCAAATGCGAACCTAGCAGAGTTCGCAAATGCGAAGCCTGACCTCACAAATGCGAGATCAGATTCCTGCACCAGAACTGAAGTACACGAGCAATGTTTCTAGGTCAAATTTCACTCCATAGCCTATCTGAAACTCACCCAATCCCTCGAGGCTCTAAACCAAATATGCACACAAGTCTAAAAACATCATACAAACTTGATCGCACGATCAAATCGCCAAAATAACACCTAGAACTACGAATTTAACGTCAAATCAAAGGAAATTTTCAAGAGAACTCATGAACTTCTATTTTCACAACCGGACGTCCGAATCACGTCAAACCAACTCCGCTTCTCACCAAATTTGATAGACAAGTCATAAATATAGTAATGAACCTATACCAAGTTCCAGAACCAAAATACAAACCCGATATGCATAAATTCAAACATTTGTCAAACTTTCAAAGTGATTAAGATTTTAAACTTTCAAATTTCAATAAAGTGTGATAACTCGGGTTAGGGACTTCTGAATTCGATTTCAGGCATACCGGGACCGTCAAAATACGAATCTAGGTTTGTTTGCTCAGAACATTGATCGAAGTCAACTCAAATGAATTTTAAGACAAAAATTTTATATTTTCTCAGTTTTTAACAAAAAAGCTTTCTGAAAAAAGCACCCGGACTGCGCATGCAGATCGAGGAGGATTAATATGAGGTATTTAAGGCTTCAAAGCGTAGAATTAGGTTCTAAAATATTAAAGGACATATCTAATCATCACAGTAGTTGATAGTAGATAAAGAAAGAGAAAGAGTAATTAGGTTTGAGGCTGAGCAAAAAGAAGCTAGGAAATGGGTGGGTGGCAGGAAGGAAAAGAAAGGCAAAAGAGAAAGAAGAAAAACAAAGAAAAGAAGCCATCAGTTTTTTGAAGAACGAGGGCGGCGATGCGGGGGGGGGGGGAGGAGATGGGGTGAGAGCTAGGTTTTTTTGGATAAAAGTGGGGATCCGATTTAAAATGTTAAGTAGGGGTGCTAATTGCTTAAGTCGAGTAATAAAAATAAAATGAGACTATTTAAAGTTTATATTCTAAATGGACTGCTATTTGAAAATTTATCAAATATTACTCGCCTCAAGTTTTTGTTGAATACTTTGTCCCCCTCGCCCCCTCCACATTATCTTCTGGCTCTGCGGTTGGTCAACTTTATACTCCTAATAACCTTAGCTTAATTCTAATGAAAAATAATCATTTAGTCATTCTCTTCTGTTCTTTTTCAATTTCCTTTGAAGGGTGCAATTGACTTATACAATAGGAAGAATCACGGGTTATACATACCAAGTTAAGACAAATAAATGCTACCCCTACCTAAATCATAGAAGTATTTGATATGTTTAACTATTTCATCTAAATAAATAAATTATTAGAAAAATCATACTTTTATTATTCAGTATGTCTTCTCAAATACTAGTTTGATTATTTTTCATTTGCTGTGTTTGTGGACATATTTTTTGTTAATGACTAGCGAGAGACATATAGCCTGTTTGGTCAAGGTTCTCAAGAGTTCAAAAGAATTTTTTTTTCAAAAGCACTTCTTTTCCTAACTTGAGGTGTTTGGCCAAGCTTTTTTGGGTAAAAAAAGTACTTTTGGGAAGAAGCAGAATCAGTTTCTGAGAAGCAGAATCAGTTTCTGAGAAGCAGAAAAAAATAGTTTTTTTCCCAGAAACAGAAGCAAAAACAGTTTTGACTTTTCTTCTTACCAAGAATACCCTTAACAAAATATAGAATATACCAAAATAATCTTTAAACCTAATACGTAGGATATTAATGTATAAATATTTCTTATTATTTTTAGGATAACTTGACTTTAGGGGTGAATGCTTTTATATTTGTTGAATAATTTTTTAATATATTTAACTTATTAAAAGAATTAAGTAGTTTTAAATTTTATTTTCATATTTTACTTAAATAAAATAAAATATATCATTATTGCCTGTAATAACAAATTTTTGAGATTATTTAGTTACTTATAATATTACCTATTAAGTAAATCTATTCATGTCCTTATTCGTAATTTGATACTTAAAAGAAATTTCTGAAAAACTTGGTCAAACATAAATTATTGCTTTTTGGAGTGATTAGCCAAACACAAATTGCTTCTTTCATCCAAAAGTACTTTTGAAAAAAATACTTCTCAAAATAAGCTGATTTCTCCAACTTGGCCAAACAAGCTATTATATTCTACGACCTCTACCTACTCAGATTATCATGTAAAGTGTAAAAGAGAATAAAAGTTCGTTCTATCTTAAAATTTAACTTTTAAATGAGACATCATATTAGTAAAAAAAAAAGTAGGGGAGAAGGGAATCACATAAGTGATTACAAGGGGTCATGAGAAGATATACCTTGCCCTCAGGGGAGGATCTACCTTATAGGATCTGGGTGGTATGCCACCCGCACGCTGTGGCAAAAATTCTTAATGAATTTGTTGATTTCTTTGAAAAATTAATGTTATATACAAAGTGGCACCCGGATTACACAAACTCCATGTGGATGCCATGGTTCGGCATTGGTTTTGAAGTCTCTCGTTAACCATACTTCCTTTTCTTTTCCTCCTCTTTCTTTTTACCTTTTCTTCTTCTTGTTATTTGCTACTAAATCCTACATCTTTGTTTTTTTTAAATTTCTTTACATTAGCTCATATTTTGTTTCCTACAATTATATTATTTCATAAGAAATTTCTTTTGATGCATAATTTTAAAATTCTAAGTAATATATAGTTTCTTTTTTTTAGTAATACAATATTAGTAATTTATATATTGGAGTATAATTTGAACAATATTATTTGTTGGTTTTTGAAAAAAATTCGTGACTAAAAGAGGTTTTAAGTTGATTCTCATAGATTGATAATTTAAAATTTTGGCTTTGAAAATAATTATGATATAACTCAATAATTCAAAATTGAAAAAAATTAATCCAAGAATAATAATCAATTAATCAAATCAAACAAAAATTATATACTAGTAACTAAGCTACTTTTGAAGAAAACTTTCTAAATGGAGGCGTACTTTCATAAAAAAAATATTTTTGGTAATTTTATCCTAGAAAGTAGTAAACCAAACGTAAAAATTGAACTAAAATTGAAATTATTTGCCTTTTTAAAAATAAAAGAACTAATTGGATTAATCAAAAATTAACTGAATCATACATACTTCCTATTCGGTCTTTCTGGCCAGTAATAGGGGTGTGTGTGTGTGTATATAATGACACCCGTAACTTTTAAATTCTGGATCTGCCTCTGCTTTCCCCGAGTGGTGTTACGAAGCATCACTTTCCATTATAGAGATTTATTAATTTATTGAAATGTTGACACTGCTTATGAAATTTTTTACTAACATTATCTTGATAAAATTAAAACTAGAAGATTTAACCCAAATAGCCATCTATCCAACCGTTTAAACTAAAATAGCCGGTGTATATGAATATGAATATGAATATGAATATGAATATGAATATGAATATGAATATATATATATATATATAATTGTGTATAATCAATATATAATCTATGTATATGACTAAGAAAAGTAAACAATGAATATGGTCGGCTATTTGTGTAAAAATCCCAATAAAATATCCAAAGCTTCAATCATGATTATCAATGGAATTTTTACTTTTCTATACACTATTTGAAACTTTATTACCCTTCATACTTAATTTTCAAATCAATGACATAGACATATACAATTTACCAATTATATACATTTTAGGAATTAAATGATTACCATTTATATTATGAATTGAATAATTATTTCTCATCGTTATTCTCTCTCCCCTCCTACGCTATCTCTCTCTCTCTCCGTCTCTCTCCCCTGCGCTCTTCGTCTCTCTCCGTCTCTCAATCTTTTATCCTCTGTTCTTTCCTCATTTTTTCTTCTTCTAATGTCCTCTATTTTTTATCCTCTCATGTTGTATATATTTAATTAGAATTCATCAATAGATTTCAATCGTTTTACTATAGAGTTTTAACTTAGAAATTTCCTTTCATGTTTCACAATTGGCGTTCAAACTCAAATTGACAATCAATAAATTTTGAAGGTGTTTGACTCTCCAACATTGACAACCATTAAAAAGTTTTGAAGTTTTGAATTTGAATTTGGGTTTTCAAAAACCATTATTTGCTTGGATTGAGTGTTGTTGGAAACAATTGACAATATTATTTCGAGTTTATATCTCTATTTTGAGGGTGTTTGGTGAAGAACATACTTGATTTTGGTTGAATTTCATATTGAAACTCGAAGAAGAAAAAGAAGAAGAAAAACACATGGTATACAATATACTTATTGTAACACCCCGTACATTTGGATTAGGTATGGATATGTTAAATGGGTATTAATTTGATATATTAGACATATGAAGTCCTATAAGGATGAGTATGAGTGAAAATATTTGTTTCAAAATCAAGATGGAAAGTGAGATGCATAAGATTCGACAAAATCGACTAAGTTTACAAAAGGTCCGTCTTCTAGAAGGATTTGGTGAAAATGTATAAGAAATTTGGGAAAACTCAAAACATGAAAGTTGTAGGCCTTGAAATATCTTTCCAACGATATATTATGGAGCCTGAACGGATCTCTGTGAAAAAGGTTATGCGCGTTTTACAGAACAGTGCACAATCACCGTGCCCCCGACAGCGACCGCGGTTATGCGGAAGTGTTCCTACCATTTACCGTGGTCGGCACTGCGGTCAGGACTACAAGTGCACGGGGGCGGTCTTGGGGAGTCATTTTTAAAGCCCTATTTCATCCCCCACATCCCCAAAACATAAAAACTTGCTCTAGAAAGGGAAGCTCTCAAAACCCTAACTCCTTAAAGGTCCCTCCACCATCCAAGGTAAGTTCTAATTTTGATTCTAAGTTTATTTCAGTTCCCCAACGCCTTATTAACATGATTAAACTCTCTATATTATTAGATATTCGATTGGGACATCATTGTTGAGAGAAGGAACCCTAGAACTCGAATTCATGGGGATTGAACTTCAAAAAGGTAATGTCTTCATCCTCTAATTGATTCTAACATTGATAATGATTATAGACTCTAGTTCATGAGTTATGTGTTGATGGGTTTGATAGAAAAGCATGAACGGTTATAGGTTTGGGTTGTTGATTGTTGATTATTGGTTAAGGGTGTTGCTTACGTAATGGGTGATGAAGAATGATGTTGATTATAACCATTTGAGACTTTAGAATTTATCTAGGAGCAAGAGAATGGATTATTGGGTGTAGAAACACCATTAATAAGGGCTATGAAGCTTTATGCCACCAAGTGTTTGATAAAATGCCTAAGTGACCAAACATGACTATTGTTGCTAATTTGGAATCTCTTTGAATTGTATTGATATAGATTAAAGTTGAAAGGGTTGGTGAATGTTGTATTATGATCAAGAGTAGGAACTTAAGGTATGTGAGGCTCACTCTCTATGTTTGGGAATGTTAATGATTCTCTCTACACTATGTTTCTTTTACCACGTTACCAAATGCCTCAGAAATATAGTTAAGCCTAGTTCCTTGAATTATTGCAGAACTTCTATTCTCTAGCTTCGTAACTCGTTCATGACTTTCATTTTGAAACGTTGTGAAATCAGTGTATAATCAATATAGACTTGGGTTTGATGCCCATGAGTCTCAGTCTAGATTACTCAGCATGTCATAAACAGTTGAAGTTTCAATTTTCATAATCAGTTCATGAATACATGTCTCAGTCTAGCTCTATTCAGCATTCAAGTATCATGTAACTCAGTATGGTTCAGTATTTCAGCATCATGTATTTCAGTATGATTCTCAGTTCCTGAATGTTGAACGCATGTATTTGGGCGTGAGGTCGTAGTTTATATGCTTTATGCATGTTTGGGCCTAAGGCCGTAGTTTATGCTTTATGAATTTTTGGGCCTGAGGCCATAGTTATGTATACGTATACTTGGGCATAAGGTCGTAGCTTGTGCACATATATATTGGGTCCGAGGCCGTAGCTTATTCAGATAAACAGGTTGTTCATCATTCAGAAGAGGGAGTATTCATATCCTTACTTCCTTTCAGTTCAATTATTAGTTATCATTTCAGTTATCAGTTATCATTTATCAACTATCAACTATCAGCTATCAGCTATCATTTTAGTTTCAGTTTCAATAGTTATCATTTCAGGTATCAATTATCAATTCTCAGTCATCAACATAGTTTCAGTTTCAGTATTTATAATTCTTTCTTTCAGTTGCATTACATACCAGTGCAATTCAAATGTACTGGCGTCCCTTTTTGCCGGGGCCTGCATCTCACGATGCAGGTAATGATTTACAGGTTGACGATTCAGAGCCCTAGGATTCTCGTACCAGCTATTTGGTGATCCTTAACTCTTTCAGGGCATTATCATTACCTTACAGTCTTCAGTATTTTTAGACAATCATTGTATTCAGTACTTCATTAGAGGCTTCATAGACTAGAGTAACAGTTAGACAGAGTCACAAGCATTTAAGGTTGAGCAATGCTGCTATATATATGTTTCAGATTTATATTAGTGTTTCCGCATTTGATTTACATCATTTAAACTTTCAGTATATCAGCATGTGCTAGTTTATCTTCTGCATTAAGTATGTTATGATATCACATGTTGATTCAGCCAGCCAGTTGGTTCGCTCGGTCACATGTAGTCAGGCACTGAGTGTCGTGTTACGTCCAGGCCTAGGTTCGGGGCGTAACAAAGCTTGGTATCAGCGCACTAGGTTTAAGAGTCCTAGGGAGTCTATGAAGCCGTGTCCACTGGAGTTTCCTTTATATGTGTGTGACGGCCACTCGTATAAATAGTTAACTACCAAGACATCCAGGATTAACTCACTTATTTCTACTCTAGATCGTGCCACAAATCTTAGAGCAACAGTTAACCTTCTGTTCCTATTAAATTCCATACATCTCTAATGCCCAAGCGATGGGCAAGAAAAACCCAAGCTTCTAGAGATGATGATTTCCCGTTGGGGTATAATTATGGAGTATAGGCTGGTAACAAATGATACATGAGATGATGTTAAAAGTGGCATGCAATGGGTAGTAGTACAGATTAGAGCATAACGTTATCAGAAAGTACAAAAGTAGTTATCATGTTCTATGGTTATCACTTTACCTCAATTACCAGTTATACAATCTTTCAGTTAGCAAGTTTATGGTTATTCAGTAAGCCAGTTATTTGTTATTCAGTTACCAGATCTCCAAATTTCAGTGTATCAAAATTTTTGGAGACTTGTGAGTATAGAATGATGCATATGGATGCTCAAAGAAAATGTAAGTAACAGTGATTATAGAAAAATCTTCGCATGTTTTATGGATTAAGACCCAAGAATCACCGGATGGTGCATAAAGTGATTTATCATATGTGTATGGCAGTGTATCCGTATGTCAGACCCCACAGTATATCAGGTTAAGAATTCAACCACAGCGGGCATAGAATTGATCACTTAGTTTTGGACAGAAAAGAGCCTAAGGGAAATATAGCTAAGAATAATATGATGTACGAAATGATAACCAAGAGCAGGAAACATTGAATTTTAGGGAATGATTTTAAGTTGTTTAGATTTGTACAAATCAGAACTAGAAGTACCACGTTGGCAAGTTACTACAAGAAGTGGCTATTATTGTGAGATAAAAGATATGACATTTCCCCTTCAAATAATGTGGCTGTGTGTTTAGGCCAGAAGTTTATAGTCTGAAGTGATTTTGAAGTGTATAGAAAGTTTGGGGTTAGATATTCCAATTTCGTTTAAGACATATGAACTTTTTCTAAGTGTCATCCATGTACATAGTTCAAAAAAGGGAGATAAGTATGCGACCGTAGAACAGGGTCAGATGGTGAGGGAAGTTAGAAATAGCCTTATGCTTCACTTTAGTTATTCAAAGCAGAACATGAACAATTGACGCTAGAAGGTAGTTAGTAAAAGAATAGTTATTATGTTTGAGTAGATATAGTGAATTAGCACTTTCATCAGAGCTAGTAGAGGTACAATTTGATTTTGTTAGTAAAGTTAACGATAGTGAGTGGATAACAGTTTGAAACACCGAACGCATGTTAGAACCCGAAAAGTTTAGGTTAAACCCAAAGTACAGTGGCAGTGGGAAAAAAAATAAAAAACAAATAATCAGCTAGCAGTGAGAGAGCAAGCTATAGAAGAATAGCCTTTAGGAATTATCGAAATGTGGTTTCTCCAAGACTGAAAGTGTGAGCAGAGTTAAATTATTAAGATTGTGTATGATAGTTGGGAATACATTGGCTTTCCGTTATGTGAATAATTTAGTTTTTCCTTACTCTGAAGTAAGTTGGAAAAGTAGTCGTCATTGACGTTGAGTGCAAAGAATTGCAGAAAATAAGGAAAATTATTTTGATCCCAACAAAAAAAGAAGGATCCGCAAGTATAAGACCCTTAGTCTAAGAGGTGATGTGAAAACCATCAGTAAGTCCAGATAAAACTCGAATAGTTAGCATTGGATATAAAAAAGAAAATCAGTTTGGTAATGAGGGAAAATTGTATAATTACCATATTGATTATGTCTAGCATGTGTAAGAAACACAAAGTGAGTACAATGATCGCCGAGCTTAGTTATTGATGATAAAGTGATGACATAAAATCTATAAAATCATGCCTATTTATGTGTTATGAGGGTAGTGCCACTGCACGGGACTCTAAAATTTAGAGTACATGTCAAATACTTAGTTCATAATAGTACTATAAGTGTTTTCATGAAGTGATTAAGAAGATAATGTGTGGGAAGTATAACTCATGATTGAGGTAGATAAGAGAACTCTGGTAAAAGAAGTTCACCAGCCAAGATAGGAGTTCGACTTTAGACTCCGAAGATGACGGAGTTGTTGTCTAGAACAGGACTTGTTCCCCCTTAGTGGCCGAAGGGAAGGAGAAACAATTTGATGATCCCTATGTGTTGTAGTTGAAAGAGGAGATTCACAAGTATAAGATGATGGATTTTGAATAAGGAGGAGATGGTGGTACTTTGAGGTACCAAGACAAATTGTGTGTTCCAAACATAGATAGACTTAAAGAGGGAAGATCATGTTAGAAGACCATAATTCCACGTATTCTTTCCATCCAGGTTTCCCAAATATGCATCATGAACAAGGAGATTTATTGGTTGAACGAAATGAAAAAGAACGTTGCAGACTTTATGGCCAAGTGTCTGAATTATCAGTAAGTGAAAGTCGAGCAGCAGAAAGCCCAGTGTTTTACCACAGAATACACATATTTTGAGTGGAGATGGTAAATATGGAATTTATAACAGGATTATCTTACTCACATGATTTGATTGAGTGATTGTAAATCGACTTACCAAGTCAGCACACTTCTTGCCAGTAAGAACTACAGATTCAGTAAAGGATTATGCCAAGTTGTATATCTAAGAAATCGTCTGATTGCATAGGACTTTGTTGTCCGTCATTTCAGACTATGGTTCTCAATTTAATATGAACTTTAGAAGTCCTTTCAGAAATGATTAGGCACAAGTTTTCCATCCTCAAAAAGATGGGCAAACAGAGCGCATTATTCAAACACTTGAGAATATCCTTGATTGTAAAGGTAATTGGGATGATCACATACCTCTCATTGACCTTTCTAATAATAACACCTACCATTCTAGTACCAAGATGTTACCATGCGAGACTTTGTATGGGAGAGGGTGTAGATCGACAATTGGTTAGTTCAAAGTTGGTGAAGAGGAGTTGTTAGGACCAAATTTGGTCTATCAGATTATAGAGAAAGTTAAGTTGACTCAAGAGCGTTTGAAGACGACTCAGAGCCGCCAAAAGTCCTATTCGAGTGTGCGACAGAAAGACCTAAAGTTTCAAGTTGATGATTGGGTGACTCTGAAAGTTTCGCCTATGAAAGGCGTTATGAGATTTGGGAAGAAGGGGAAGCATAGTCCCTGCTATATTGGGCCATATAGAATCTTGCGAAGGATCGGTCAATTAGCTTATGAGTTGGAGTTTCCACCAGAATTAGTGGTGGTACATCCAGTAGTTCACGTGTCATGTTATAACATTCAAGTTTCCAATACTCAGCTACTCATGTCAGCCCAATACTTAGTGTCACACCCCTTTTCTACCCCCATTTTAAAAGATGTGTTATTGTGGATTGCGGGTTAAAGGATTTTTCCAATTAAAGTGACAAATTTGAGTAGGGATTATTTTATTTACAGAGTCGTCACTTGGAATTGATTTTTTCGGTGTTCCAAGTCACTATTCATTTGAATCCCTAGTCAAAGGAAGATTTAACTCTTTTATTATTGGTCTGCGAAAAGCAAAGTCCGGGTAAGGAATTCTGTTGATCGGGGAGAAGGTGTAAGGCATTCTCCGAGTCCCGTGGTTCTAGAACGGTCGCTTTATTGACATAATCTTGGCTTGAATTAATTTTAAAAAAAAAACTGTGTTTCATTTGATTTTCATGTTTTGTCTATGTCCGCTTTTATTGTTGATGGTTTCATTAATCTCAAACTAGGAAGAGTATCCCCGACCCTAGCTTACAATAACCAAGACGTGTATCCCCGACCTTAGCTCGTGTGTCGCACCTATAAGTAGAGCCTACTCGAAGTTAATTAAATTCAACTTTTATTTATTTTGAAACAAATGAAACAAGATATTCCCTCACGACTTTGCCATTTTTTTTACTTCTTTATTGCGAAGCGAGTATTCCCGACATCGGTTAAGACGAAAGTAATTATTTTTTTTTTGTTTACAAAAAAAAAATATTTATAAATAAATGATTTAATTGAATTTATTTAATGACTAAAAAAAAGTCGACCAATATTTGAAGAAATAATAATTTTTCGCTTCATGTTTGAAACTCGACTAGACTATTACCATTGTTATCCTAAAAAAAAGAATTTACTAACTTAAACAAAAGGAAACTACATTATGAATTTAATCAAAGAAAAGCACTTTTTTTTTATATTGTGGATTGATGGTTCATTTTCTAACTTAAGAAAATTATTTACAAATTCAAAATGAGTGATGTATGGCTAATTGAAACAACTTGGCAATAAGAATTTACTAACTTAAAAAAAATACTACGTTATGGAATTAATCAAAGAAAACCATTTATGTTTATATTTGTAGATTTATGGCTCATTTTCTTACTTGAGAAAATTATTCACAAATTCAAAATGAGTGATGTATGGCTAGTTGGAACAACTTTGCGATAATCATGAGGTTAGTGCATCAAAATTATTAACTTACATTGTTTAAAACTAAAAAAAATTAATTTGGACTTGTGGGAGGTATTAAAATGAGGCAGCAGCCCACCATTGGGCTTATGGAGTGAACGAGCTCATGTCCAACCAAAATCCAAGAAGGCCCATGCTCTTGGGACTTCAAATCTGCAGATGTGGCCTTTTGGAGTCATATTACAAATCTAATCCTATTTTTGCCATTTTTACAATACATAGCCAACTATCTACAAAAGTAAGTTTGTGGAGAATAACTTTCTATTTACAACTTGCCTATTTTTACTAAAATAAACATTTTCAAGAAATAACCAAGATTTATTGAGACTCTAATCAATGAGGAAAAAAAAACTAGCTTGGCAACAACGGAACAAGCATGACTACATGGATCCAAAGTTTAATACATACTTTATGCAAGCAACTGAGGGCAAAACAACATTATATCTAGAACTTTAGCATAAGGCTAAAGATGCTTAACATAATTTGATTAATTAGCATATAGTAATAATATTATCCAATATTTAGGAGCATGTAAAAATGAATTACAATAAGACAAATAACTACTAATATTCCCAGCGTCATTATCTTTCATTCCAACTCAATTTTAGGAGTGTACATGGTCTGAAAATTACCTGAACAGCAGAAAGAAGAAAGATTCAGCAAATAAACTCTTTCCAGATGCGAACAGAACAACAGTAATATGAGCAGCAACACAGCAGAAGACAGCAACAACCAAACGGACTTTCGAACTCAAGAAAATGAACCAGAATACCCGACAAAACAGTTGAAACTAGCCACTAGTAACTCCAGAAAATGCATACAACACCCCTTTATTTCTTACAAGTTTTTCACTCTAAGAAACACTCACCGATCTCAGAATTTTCAGCTTGCTATTGGATATGTTTAGCTGTTGATTTTACTCTCAAAGTTTGTGTTTTTTAGTGTGTAAAAAGTTCATCAACTATGTAGTAGATTGTGTGTCCTTGTGTGAAAGAATGGCCTCTTTAAGTAGGAAAATAAAGTCCTTTTGTACAGATTTTAGTTCACCAAAAATCTGTCCAAAAGGACTAACTTTGTGTGCCAAAACAGTCCATTTTTCACCAAATCTTGACAGAAAAATAGAGCAGCATGTTTAAACAGTAAAATACCCAACAAACATGTACTTTAAACTCAACTATTCAGCTTTTATCTATACATGACTGAAGTTCACTTATACACTCAAATCTCAACCAAATATGAACTAGAAAAGTAGAAACAAGACTCAAAATGTAATCGAACTAAGTATCCAAACAAACTAGATTGGAATGAATCAGATTTGTGCAAACTAGACTCGAGCGACAAACTATTGTGTAAAACAGAAACCAAACGAACATCGCTAAACTAACACGATTAATAACAAATAAACATACGCCGAACTATATAAACAATTCGACAATTTAGCACAAAACTAGGATAACACACTTATTACAGACTAACAAACTAAATCAAAAACAGAGAAACTTAAACTAAATTCAAAACCAAATGGGAAAACATAGACTAAAAAAAATGAGGAAATGAATGTTATACTAATCGAGCATTCTTGAAACTATTCATGAATCGCAGGGACGACGCGAGCAGTGACAAATGACGACGAACGACCTTCGAAAAAAACTTTTCTAAATGGCAGGCGTTAGGACCGCCGATTCGGGGGGTCGACTATTGATTTCAACATCATGTCTCATAGAAAGGTTCGTTCCCAGGTCGTGTTTACTCAGAACAAACAACGGCTCGAGCGCATGGTGGTGGTCAGGGGGCAGTGGGGCTGCTGGCTCAGATTCGACCAGATTTTGGAGGGGTTTGAAGGTTTTGAGGCTTGGAATGGAGAAGAGGAGAGTGGGAGGAGGCCTTTGGTGTAAATGTTTTGGAGTTTGGAGTGGTGAGCGGCAGCTAGGGTTCTGGTTAGGCTTATATTTACGGAGATTGAGAGGGGTTATGGGGATTTGGGGTTCGGATTCATGGAGAGGAGGTTGAGATGAGTGAGGGGTGAAATTTTGGTAGTGTTTGGACTACCACCAGCGGCGGCGCACGGTGGTGATAGTAGAGGGGGCAGGGCGGCTCAAAGAGAGGGTGAGAGAGAGCAGTTAGGGTTTGTATTAAGAAAAAAAAATGGCCCAAAATCTGATTTACCAAGGGTTATATACCTTGGAAGAAATTAAACCGGGACCGTTGGATCTTGAGAATTGAAGGGCTGAGATTTGATCTTGGTTTCACTTGATGAAACGACGTAGTTTCATTGTGAAACTACGTCGTTTTGGACCAGTTCTTGGCAGGCCATTTATTGGACCATTAATGGCTGAATTGGGCTCTAAAATTGGGCTTGATTTGTGCATAACTATTTGAAATAGGCATTAATCTGATCCCACAAACCCCTAATTATACTAGGATATTATTTAATCCTAAAGAAAATGTACAAGTATAATGAAAATCTTTTTGGGATATAATTTAAAGATTCAAACTAAATATACCAATAAAAATTACAAAAAATATTTTTTGGTATTTTTAATAAAGGAACACAAATAAAAATGCACAAATAACTAAAAATCATCCAAATATTAGTATTTGTAGGAGAATTAGAGCACGCAAAAATTAGGTATTCACACTTAGATATTCATGCCAGCGTAGTACTCTGATATTGATGTTAGTTCAATTCTCAAATATTCGTGCTAGTTCAATATTCCTATATCTATCTTAGTTCAGTATTCATGTATCCATGGCAGACCAATATTCAGTCAATGTAGTAATCATTCAGTTCAGTATCTCAAGAGTTCAGTAATCATGTATTCATTCAGTTTAGTATGCAAGTTCATGTTTCCACCAGACCCGTTTAAGGTCCGGAGTTAGCAGAAGTTATAGTCACGACAATCATTCGAGGACGAATGATCCCAAGGGGAGGATAATGTCACACCCCGTACATTTGGATTAGGTATGGATATGTTAAATGGGTATTAATTTGATATATTAGCCATATGAAGTCCTATAGGGATGAGTATGAGTGAAAATAGTTATTTCAAAGCCAAGATGGAAAGTGAGGGCATAAGATTCGATAAAATCGACTAAGTTTACAGAAGGTCCGTCTTCCAGAAGGGTTTGGTGAAAATGTGTAAGTAATTTTTGAAAACTCGAAACATGAAAGTTTTAAGCCTTTGAATAGCTTTCGAACTATATATTATGGAGCCTGAACGGATCTCTGTGAAAAAAGTTATGCGCATTTTACAGAATAGTACGCAATCACCACGCCCCAAACCGCGCCCTAGACTGCGACCGCGGTTATGCGGCAGTGTTCCTTCCGTTTACCACGGTCAGGACTACAGGTGCATGGGGGCGGTCTTGGGGAGTCATTTTTAATTCCCTATTTCGTCCCCCACATCCCCAAAACATAAAAACTTGCTCTAGAAAGGGAAGCTCTCAAAAACCTAACTCCTTAAAGGTCCCTCCACCATCCAAGGTATGTTCTAATGGTGATTCTAAGTTTATTTCAATTCTCCATTTCCATATTAACATGATTAAACCCTCCATATAATTAGATATTCGATTGGGACATCAGTATTGAGAGAAGGAACCCTAGAACTCGAATTCAAGGGGATTGAACTTCAAAAAGGTAATGTCTTCACCCTCTAATTGATTCTAACATTGGATAATGATTATAGACTCTAGTTCATGAGTTATGTGTTGATGAGTTTGATGAAAAAAGCATGAAAGGTTGTAGGTTTGGGTTGTTGATTGTTGATTATTGGTTAAGGGTGTTGCTTACCTTATGAGTGATGAAGAATGATGTTGATTATAACCATTTGAGACTTTAGAATTTATCTAGAAGCAAGAGAATGAGTTATTGAGTGTAGAAACACCATTAATAAGGGCTATGAAGCTTTATGCCACCAAATGTTTGATAAAATGCCTAAGTGACCAAAACATGACTATTGTTGCTAATTTGGAATCACTTTGACTTGTATTGATATAGATTAAACTTGAAAGGGTTGGCGAATGTTGTATTATGATCAAGAGTAGGAACTTAAGGTATGTGAGGCTAACTCTCTATGTTTGGGAATGTTAATGATCCTCCCTACACTATATTTCTTTTACCACGTTACCAATTGCCTCAGAAATATAGTTAAGCCTAGTTCCTTGAATAGTTGCAGAACTTCTATTCTCTAGCTTCGTAACTCGTATTTTCATTCTGAACGTTGTGAAATTAGTGCGTAATCAATATAGACTTGGGTTTGATGCCTATGAGTCTCGGTCTAGATTACTCAGCATGTCATAAACAGTTGAAGTTTCAATTTTCATAATCAGTTCATGAATACATGTCTCAGTCTAGCTCTATTCGGCATTCAAGTATCATGTAACTCAGTATGGTTCAGTATTTCAGCATCATGTATTTCAGTATGATTCTCAGTTCCTGAATGTTGAACACCTGTATTTGGGCCTGAGCGTAGTTTATATGATTTATGCATGTTTGGGCCTAAGGCCGTAGTTTATGCTTTATGCATTTTTGGGCCTGAGGTCGTAGTTATGTATACGTATACTTGGGCCTGAGGCCGTAGCTTATGCACATATATATTGGGGGCGAGGCCGTAGCTTATTCAGATAAACAGGTTGTTCATCATTCAGAATAGGGAGTATTCATATCCTTACTTCCTTTCAGTTCAATTATTAGTTATCATTTCAGTTATCAGTTATCATTTCAGTATTCAGTTATCAGTTATCAGTTATTAGTTATCAACTATCAGTTATCATTTTAGTTTCAGTTTCAATAGTTATCATTTCAGTTATCAATTATCAATTCTCAGTCATCAGCTTAGTTTCAGTTTCAGTATTTATAGTTCTTTATTTCAGTTGCTTTACATACCAGTGTAATTCAAATGTACTGACGTCCTTTTTTGCCCGGGGCCTGCATCTCACGATGAAGGTAATGATTTGCAGGTTGACAATTCAGAGAGCTAGGATTCTCGTACCAGCTATTTGGTGATTCCCATTTCTTTCGGGGCATTATCATTACCTTACATTCTTCAATATTTTTAAACAACCAGTGTATTTTGTACTTCATTAGAGGCTTTATAGACTAGAGTAACAGTTAGACAGAGTCACACACATTTAAGGTTAAACAATGTTGCTACATATATATTTCAGACTTATATTAGTGCTTCCGCATTTGATTTACATCGTTTAGACTTTCAGTATATCAACATGTGTTGGTTTATCTTTTGTATTCAGTATGTTATGATATCACATGTTGATTCAACCAGCCAGTTGGTTCGCTCTGTCACATATAGTCAGGCACCGAGTGTCGTGTTACGTCCAGGCCCAGGTTCGGGGTGTGACACTTACAAAATTGTAGTAAAGTTATAGTATAATTGTATGTAAATTGTATTTTATTTTAGTTATATATATATATATATATATATATATATATATATATATATATATATATATATATATATATATATATATATATATATATATATATATATATATATATTTATATTTAAATATTGTATGAAAGTTTTGAAAAATAATTGTATGATATATGAATAATTTGATAAGTTATCAATACAATCTTTTTACGTAAATTTGTATCCAAAACATCAATCATGATTGTCAATTACTTATCTCTCTAATCTGTACAAAAATCACTGCAAGTACAACAAGAATCTTTTTCTTTCAATCTCATAAAAAAATCTTATTTTTTTAATACACTGAATTAAATGTACATATTTTTCGAAGGTGGTGAAGAACGACCTACAAGGCTATGAAATTGAAGCATATCAATAATACTACTACTATACACCCTATTGAATTGGAGTTCTAGGTTGTCATGCATGCTGACACGTGAACTAAATTGCAAAGAACAAGTTCACGTGAAACTATCAAACAAAAACCCTTTGAAACTAGAGGTCATTATATTTTGATAACTTCTAGCCACTAACTGCCAATAGTTCTTGAATCTCATGAGCAAATAGCTTGTTTTTGATTAAAAATATTCAAATACAGAAACTAAGAAGAGCTTAGAGTACAAAACAAAAGTTTAGAAACTTGGGAAAAAGAGAGGTAAAAAGGTACAAAGAACAAAGCAAATCTGTAAGTGGAGGTAGCTAGTTAACTTCTTCAATGAAGAAACAAGGTTGTGAAATTGAAGCAATAGGAATCAACTACACAATCTATACACAAAAGAGAGAAAACCCTTTTAAAATATTTAGCAGAAACCATCATCAGAAATGTTCAAGAGGAGTTCAAGATTTGCATGAAGTGAAGGAATTGGAAAAGGGAAGTACACCTAAAGTTAGGCATGTGCTTAAGGATGTTAATTGCAGAGCAAAAGCAGGGGAAATTCTAGCCATTGTTGGTCCAAGTGGTGCTGGAAAATCTTCATTTCTAGAGATTTTAGCAGGCAAGATTGAACTACAAAAGGGATCCATTTTTGTGAACCAAAAGCCAGTAGATAAAGCTAGGTTCAAGAAAATTTCAGGCTATGTTACTCAGAAGGACATTCTTTTTCCCCTACTAACTGTTGAAGAAACCTTGAGTTTTAGTGCAAAGCTAAGGCTAAGACTTCCTGCAACAGAATTGAGGTCAAGGGTCAAGTCTTTGATTCAAGAACTTGGCTTAGAACATGTAGCTGGATCCAGGATTGGTGATGATCGAATTCGAGGGATTTCAGGTGGTGAAAGGAGGAGAGTTTCCATTGGAGTTGAATTAATCCATGACCCTGGAGTCCTTATTCTTGATGAGCCAACTTCAGGACTTGATAGTACTTCAGCTTTGCAAATCATTGACATGCTTAAAACCATGGCTGTAACTCGTAGTCGAACGATAATTCTAAGTATTCATCAGCCATGTTACAGGATCATGAAGCTGTTTAATTCAATCCTTCTTTTGGCTAATGGTACAATCTTGCACCATGGAACCATTGAACAGCTAAGTTTAAGGCTTATGTTAATGGGGTTACAGCTTCCCCTTCATGTTAATATCCTGGAATTCGCTATCGAATCGATTGATACAATTCAAAAACAAAGCCACACCACTCCTCAATCAGCACTCATGATCAAGAATTCAGGTAAGTTTACTCTGGAGCAACTTTTCCAACAATCTAAACTGATTGATGATGACTTGTCTATGTCTATGTCTATGTCTATCCAAGTTGGTAATGATTTCCCAAGTGGTTTTGCCAATTCAAGATTGCAAGAGATTGTGATCCTCACTGTTAGGTTTTGGAAAATCATATACAGAACAAAGGAGCTTTTTGGTTGTAAGACACTACAAATGTTGGTTTCAGGTCTTGTTTTAGGATCAGTTTTTTACAATCTTGAAGACAATTTAGTTGGAGCACAAGCAAGGGTAGGATTATTTGCATTCATCTTGACATATCTGTTGTCAAGCACTACAGAAGCCTTGCCAATATTCTTGCAAGAAAGGGAGATACTAATGAAGGAGACTTCTTGTGGGAGCTATAGAGTTTCCTCCTATGCAATAGCAAATGGCATTGTTTACTTGCCATTTCTGCTCATTCTTGCATTGCTATTCTCAGTTCCATTATACTGGTTGGTTGGTCTAAATAAACAGTTTATGGCATTCTTGCACTTTTTGCTCCTAATTTGGCTCATTCTCTACACAGCAAACTCAGTTGTTGTTTGCTGTAGTGCCTTAGTCCCAAACTTCATAATTGGAAACTCATTGGTTTGTGGTATGATGGGATCATTTGCTTTGTTCTCTGGATACTTTGTGACAAAGAATGAGATTCCAAATTATTGGATTGTAATGCATTATATATCATTGTTTAAGTATCCTTTTGAAGGGTTCTTGATTAATGAGTTCTCTGGATCTGGAAAGTGCCTACAATACATGTTTGGGATGTGTTTGGCTAGTGGTGATCAACTTCTTAAAGAGGAAGGATATGGTGGGGAAGAAAGTAGAAGAAAGAATTTGCTTATTATTGTATGTTTCATCTTCCTTTACAGGTTCTTTTCTTATGTTATTCTCAGAATTAGATGCTCTCAAGGAGGACTCAAGAACATCCTCATTTCAAGATGATTCAAAGGGAAATAAAGTCAAAGTGTATATACAAGTCACTTTGTGCAAAATATACAAGTTTGTAATATTGACTATGTATTTTGTCAAAGGGACTTGCACTTTGATTGTTCTTAAGGGTGAAAGCTGTTTGATCAAGAAATCAAAAGGAAAATAAACTAGTAGTATCCATTTCTTGATATGTTTTCATGAGGGTAACCTGCATGAGAACATTATACTAACAAATTACTTGCATTTGCTCTTTTTTGGTTAATTCCTTAGACTGTTCTTTTATCTTTCCAGTTATAATATTTTCAGTAATTTCTGTCATTTTTGTTTCTCTTTATTTTTTCGTATAGTGTGGGCAACGGAGCTATGTTTGCCGAAATGTTGTAGTGTATGTATAAGTGAAAACTTTTTTTTAGTTATATATAAATAAATTATTTATCCAAGACAGAAGAGAGCGTTCGTTTTGAATTCCCTCGATGAAATTCCTGACTCCATCGCTAAGGTGAAGTGTCCGGAGAACTAAAAATAAATAATAATGAAAATATAGTTACAAGATCATTCATCAAAATGTTTCATGTTTGACATAATAAGGGAAGAATAAATTTTTTTATCTTATACTTTTTTTTATTTTCCCTTCTTACTTTCCAAACAGATATCTTTTTGTTCATTCTCTTTTATTTTTGGGTAAAGACAAATGAGCATCACGGACTCCCTTTGACAGTTTAGCTCATGCAATGTCTATATATTCCGTACACACATTTGTTCATAGCCACACATATACATCAAAACTAACTTTAATAGTAAGTCATTTTCTCTACTGTTTTATTGTCTTTCCTATCCGTGACTTCTGCTCCTCTCTCACACACAGACAGCTAATATTAAATCCAATCTCTTTTTACTTGCGACACGATTCTTTCCGCAAATCAATACTTAATTTCTTAGTTCTCTTTGATCTTTTCCTTCAATAACCGAATGAGAAAAACATATAATCATGCCAAAAGGTCGACGAACGCAAAATTGCATTTGGCATTTCATTAGTTTTTTTCTTTCCATCCAAAAACCATATTTTTTTGTTCTTGATGTAAATTGTCTCAACTAGCCGTGATGGCACCTAACCCAACCTATTAGGTAAGCCAATTAAAAATTATCTGATTCAAGTGAAACTAATAAAAAAATTAAATAAAAAAGTTAACTGAATCTTATACATCCCCTAGGGACGGGTAATACAAACCATCAGTTTCTAAGATTAGAATTTACAAAGCTAGTATGAAATAAATACATTATCTACTCGAAAAGTACATAATCATATTTATATATTCTAAGGCTACCATGAACAAGAGGCAGCTACAACCGGAACGCAGGTATATCTTCGAATCCGGATCTCGTCGATCTTAGCAAAGTCAGCAGCCAACATCTGCACGCAAGGTGCAGAAGTGTAGCATGAGTACAAGCGACCCCATGTACTCAATAAGTAACAACCCTAACCTTAGGTTGAAAGTAGTGACGAGCTAGAATAAAGGTCGGGTCCAACACCAATATCCTACAACAGTTCATAACAACGTAAAGCAAGTAATAAAAGAAGTAATTCAGAGATGAAATGCTCATCTTATTCATAGTTTCCCGAAAAATAGTTTTGTTTTTCAAGTATATCAGTGAAAACCCAAATTCTTTACCGAAATCGTCGAAAATATGAGTAAATTTAAAAATAGTAATTTTTCTTAAAAATCCTTTCAACAATAAATAAGATGTTCCATTTTTCTTTCCAGGTAGCCAGTATAACATATATCAGTATGCTCATATGTCAATATGTGTGAGAAGTCATGAATGACGTATTCCCGTACCGCATGAGGAATAAATACATCTTTATGCATGTATGTCATATGTGCATGTCAATGCCATGTACCTCAGTGATGAACTCATGTACTCACTCTCTCAGAGTACTCAATCTCATTGTCTCACAATTTCCACTCATCATGCTCAACCACTCAATACTGTATATAGCTAATTCGACCCAGGGAAGATCCATCCCTGAATATATACATCAACTGACCATCAATCACTCAGTACTGACTAGAGCTAAATCCAGCCCGTGGGGAAGATCCATCCTCGGGTATATAAATGTTTCGTGTCCAGGGAAGATACATCCCTCAATATAATCAACTGCGCTCATTGAGGGTGTGTGCAGACTCCGGAGGGGCTCTTTCAGCCCAAGCGCTATATCAAGCCAAACATGGCACAAATCAATATACATGTTGCGGCGTGCAGCCCAATCCCATAATATAACTCACACTCAGACCTTCAGCCTCACTCAGTCATCAATCTCTCTAGTCTCTCGGGATCACAATGCCAACTAGCCCAAATGGTGATATGATGTGTCAATAAATGGTACAGAGATTGAAATATGATATGCATATGAATGCATATAACTGAGTATGTAATACAATAAAAGTAGATAATTCAAAAACAAAAATGACCTCTGTGGGTCCCGACAGGATAAGCATGTAGCCTAGACATGGTTTCTAACATGGTTCACAGCTCAATAGCTCAAGAACATAAAAGTTTCATGGTTACAGGTAAGATCAGGTAACTACACAGTACCACAGAAATAACATAATTAAAATTTACACGGTGCACGCCCGTCGCCTAGTATGTGCGTCACCTCAACACGAATCTCATAACACGTAATTCGGAGTTTCATACCCTCAGCGCCAAGTTTAGAAGTGTTACTTACCTCGAACAAGACAATTCCAATACCGAGCAAGCCAAGCGATGCTCCAAAAATACCATCCCTCACGTTCCAACCTCCGAACGGCTCAAAAATAAACAAAATTAACTCAAATACATCAAACAATGTTAAAGGAACCAATCCCAATCGAAAAGGGTCAAATCTTGAATCAAAAGCCCAAAATTATCCAAAAAGTCCAACACGAGCCCACACCTCGGAACCTGACAAAACTTACAAAATCCGACAACCCATTCAATTACGAGTCCAACCATACTAGTTTCACTCAAATCCGACTCTGAAACTATGTTTAAAACTTAAAAATTCGCTTTATGAAACTTTAGGCTAAAAATCCACAATTTCCTCTTTAAAATTCACAATCCAATTACCAAAAATGAAGATAGATTCACAAAATATAACCAAAATCGAGTAGAGAACACTTACCTCAATTCATATGATAAAAATTTCTTCCAGAATCATCTCAATTCGAGCTTCATAGCTCCAAAAATGTGAAAATGGTCGAAACACCCGAACTAGAGTACTTTATAATCTACTCAGGCACTCCTCTTATGCGAACACGGGAAGTCCATCGCGTTCGCGATGAACAAAATGCACTGCCACCAAAAGACTCTTTGCGATCGCGGACAAGTCTCCGCTAATGCGACACAGTAGCCTCACCAAAATACCTTACACCACCGCAACAATTTCCTCGCAAACACGGTACACAAGGCTCCCAAAGCTACACGATCACGGGACAACATCGCGAACGCGAAGAGGAAACCTTTGCCCAGCTCAGCCAAAATTCACTACGCGAACATGTGGATGCTAGCACGAACGTGATTCACAATCTGCAGCAAGATATGTGAACGCGTCTGAGGACTCGCGAACGCAAAGAACAACTTCTTCCTAGCCGGATACCAACACTACGCGATCGCGATCGCGATCCCTACACCGCGATCATAATTAAGGAAACGAAAAACCTAGAATTCTGCAGAACCATCAATGAACAATAAAGGAAAAATAGTCCAAAAATCAATCTGAAACACGCCCGAACCCCTCGGGACCCCGTCCGAATATACCAACAATTCCCGAAACACAACACGGACCTACTCGAGGCCACAAATCACACATAACAACATCAAATCAACGAATTGCACCTCAATTCAAGCTTGATTAACTTTGAACTCTTCAACTTCCATAACTCATGTCGGAACATAGAAAACCAACCCGGAATGAACCCAAATCTTGCACATAAGTCCCAAATGACATAACAAAGCTATTCCAATTCCCGGAACCACAATCTAAATCCGATATCGAAAAGTCCACTCCCGGTTAAACTTTTCAAAAATCCAACTTTCGCTATTTCAAGACGAATACAACTATGGACCTCCAAATCACAATCCGGACATGCTCCTAAGTCCAAAATCACCGAACAGAGCTAACAGAACTATAAAAACTCCAATCCGAGGTCAAATACCAAAAAGCCAAATTTGGTCAACTCTTCCAACTTAAAGCTTAAACCATGAAATTCAATCTTCCAAATCAATTTCGAACAACCTGAAACCCAAAATTGGCAATTCACATAAGTCATAATACACCTTACGGAGATACTCATGCCCGTAAACTACGGAGCAAAGTGAAATTGCTCAAAACGACCCGGGTCGTTACATCCTCCCCCACTTAAACATGCATTCGTTCTCGAACGTGCCAAGAGTTGTTCTCAAGGACATCAAACCGCCATATAACCTTACCATGCACATACCCCAAGGGGGTGATCCCACATCACCTTATCCCATATAGGCCCGACAACACAGTATAACTGAAGATCATTACTTCAACCTTAGCCCGTAACCACAGAATCCAATTTCCAAAATCCAAAATTTCTTATAAGATCTGAATTTCACATCTACACACTGTATAAGTCCGAACAAGTTGTATCATGCCATAACCATAACCCAATACAGAATCACAAGATATACCACACAACTCCATAGCACAATTTTCGGTCACAGTAGTCTCAAAACAATCCTATTCCAGTAATAAACCTCATATCAAACAAACCCTCGTTATAAAACCTTCGTACACTGCCGATGATGGAAGAAACATGCAGAACTCCTAACCCTTCATCGAATCAACAAGTCATTGAGCTCCCTCTCATTCGACAAGAACTATAGCAAATTTCTAAGCCGAATTCTGATATTATCCTTCCAAACATGTTGTAATCAACTACGATAGTACTCATTCTAGATACAATGACCTCATCTCATCCAACACAACCACTCTAGTGAATGCCACATCAATACAATCTAAAGCCACAACCCGTGCAATCCGTGCACCAATAAGCAACATTCCAAATGTACTCAATCATGAAAAAAATTACTCAAACGAGAGAGTTGTCCCGCAAGCTTAAAAAGTACCGCCACAACAAAATGCTGAAAATCCATCACACACCGTAGAACCATCACACGAATCTAGCACAACGGCTCATACCTCAACATAACTCCGCTATAATGTGTGGCTCCATCCAAACACTAATCCATATAATATACCTCAAGCCACCCTGCTCAAAATCAATAATCACGCGCAATTCAACATCAAGTACCCAAAGTGAATTACCTTAACCACGTTGAAGCAAATGACACAATGCCATACAAAACCCGAAAGAACATAACCAATGCGCGATTATTCATGTGTCCCTCAAATACCCATCTCGCTCAAATTCTGCTATACTGCCCAAATAGAGTCGCTCCATGTGTGCATATAACCAGCAAATCACAACTCCTCGCAGAATAGAAGAGTAACTCATAGATCATTTTAGAACACGAATAAGCTCAACAATAACCGAATAGCACATCCCTCAACCATAGCAGTATAGAGCCAACTAATCCGACTCGGTGTAGAATACACATCCTAATTGGGCCTACCAATGGATCCCCAAATCAACTCTGGTCACCCACAAATAGATAAATAACCCTCCGGAAGTCCACAATGACTAAATCATAACACATGATATCATCTAGATAGCCTTGGCCACAACTTCACAGTCCACAACCATGAAACAATCTGCTCCTAATAATCTCTGAGTCTCCAAACCCATAGGACACATGAATCACCATATCTGATCTCAACTTCAGCGCCTGAATGTCTAACACATATCTCATACACGATCATCGCACAAGGAATACTTCTATAATTCTACCGTTCCATATAGAAAAATTTGAATATCAGCAGTCGATCACCCAAAAGAGTGCCATAATACCAATTAAGTATCCATAAATCAAAACACAGTGTGCCTTCTGAAATGTTCACTCTCCTCAAGCAATACCAAATAGTAATATCATTCACCTAGTCATCTGAAATTGTCTATGACGCCTAAGAATTCAGGATCTTCCTTTCAAAACCGAATCGTGACCATGCACATGCAAATCTCAATCCTACACAACACAACACACCTATTATGCCATAATGTGAAGAGTATAAGAACCTCATAATCAACTTTAAGTCCCAAGCAGAATGCATACCCGATCAGCCAGAAAACTTCCAGTTGATCTCATATAGGAGAAAATCACAATACACAACATGTTCCACACAACGGTAGGAAATATACACCTCAAACCATGGTAGAAACTATTGAGGACATCTTGAAATCCCTTTGCACATAACCAAGTCATCAGAACTGAATCCCTTTAACTCAACCAAGCCACGCAGGTCGCCAAAACCCAAGAGCATCGCCACAAAGCACCTATAGAGACTCACCACATCGTAAGAACCAAGAGAGCCAATCATGTCCATTACCATGCTGATACAACCTATTACCAAGCTGCCCTATTTCTCCTAGTTCTTTCTGAATTACCCTCAAGTTAACACTTCTCCTTGTCAGAACACCACGATCCTTATCCAAAACTCACCCCCCGAGATCCTAGCATAAAACCACACCGACCTAAGGCCCGTAAGCCACTGAATTCTCTCTTAAGCACCCCAAAAGTACCACAACCAAGATACCCACTCTAAAGAGACCTTCTGCGGATCAAAAGTCATTTCTTTCACCTTCATTAATACTGAAATGTAGAATCCATAATGATATAGAAATGCCACAAGTCTCGACACCACCCAATGTAACTCTCAGTTTTTAGCCATATACAAATCCTGAAAATTTCCAATTGCTACATATAAATCTTGAATCCATTAGAACCATTCTCGAGAGTCATCCACTCTACTCCAATCTAAATTAAACCGACTAAACGGCCCAAACGACATGTGCCTCATTAGCCATCCAACCACTCATCGAGCCACAAATTCCATTCATAGGAACACTACCGGACGTATAAGTCCAAAAGAACGTGCTCACATAATCAACATATTTGTGCTCAAGCTACAGCCAAAACCCGACCTCAAGTCCTCCAGACTAGCCCGTCATTAGCACACATAAATCACATCTCGTGCTTCATCCACGGAATTCACAAGTCGTCGATGCACAGCTGATACCGAGCACTCACATGCGCATACGAATGCATGGAAGAAATTGAAAGAGTTATGCTTCAAGCTGAATCAATGCCGCACAAAAAGGAAAGAAAGATGGGAAGTATATCCTAAATTTCTTGTAGCCTCTCAAAGATAGGTATGAACGTCACCATACCGGTCCGCAAGACTCTACTAGGCACTTGCTCATGACTTGTAGAACCTATGAACCTAAATCTCTTATATCAATCTGTCACGACCCAAACTCCAACTAGTCCTGATGGCACCTAACCCAACCCGCTAGGTAAGCCAAATGAAAATTGTCCAATTCCAGTGAAATTAATAAAATAATTAAATAGAAAAGTTAACTAAATCTTATACATCCCCCAAGGACTGGTAGTACAAATCATGAGCTTCTAAGATTTGAATTTACAAAGATGGTATGAAATAAATACATTATATGTTCAAAAAGTACATAAACATATTTATATATTCTAAGGCTACCATGAACACGAGGCAGCTACAACCGGAACGCAGGTACATCTTCAAATCCAACTCTCGTCGATCTCAACAACGTTAGCAGCCAACATCTGCACGCAAGGTGCAGAAGTGTAGTATGAGTACAACCAACCCCATGTACTCAATAAGTAACAACCCTAACCTTAGGTTGAAAGTAGTGACGAGCTAGAACAAAGGTCAGGTCTAACACCAATATCCAACAACAGTTCATATCAACGTAAAGCAAGAAATAAAAGAAGTAATTCAGAGATGAAATGCTTAGCTTATTCATAGTTTCCCGAAAAATAGTTCCATTTTTCAAGTATATCAGTAAAAACCCAAATCCTTTATTGAAATCGTCGAAAATATGACTAAATTTAAAAAAAGTAATTTTTCCCAAAAATCTTTTCAACAATAAATAACATGTTCCATTTTTCTTTCCAGGTAGTCTGTGTAACATATATCATTATGCTGATATGTAAATATGTGTGAGAAGTCATGAATGACGTGATACCGTACCGCATGGCAAATAAAAGCATCTTTATGTCTGTATGTCATATGTGCATGTCAATGCCATGTACCTCAGTGATGAACTCATGTACTCACTATCTCGGAGTACTCAATCTCACTATCTCATACTTTCCACTCATCATGCTCAACCACTCAGTACTGTATATGGCCAATCTGGCCCAGAGAATATCCATCCCGGAATACATAAATCAACTGACCATCAGTCACTCAATACTGAGTAGGGCCAATGTGATGACCCAAAATATCATCTTGTGTAATTTAGCAAAAAAATATGTTTCGAGACCCTGAAAGTCTCCTTTTAATGTCACCTCAATATGCGTGCATAGCCCGGGCTTGTAGCCAGATGCTTTGATGTGAAAACTTGATGAAAAGTTGATTTCATAATGATTAATGATTAAAGTTGACTTTGGTCAACATTTTTGGTAAACGGACTCGGACCCTTGATTTGATGGTCCCGGAGGGTCCGTAGAGAAATATGGGACTTGGGCGTATGCCCGGAATCAAATTCCGAGGTCCCAAGCCCGAGAAATGAATTTTTAAAGAAAATTATTTTCTGGAAATAATAAAGACTTTTGGAAATGATAATTAATGTGAAAATGATGTTTCCGGGCCCGTATTATAGTTCGGGAGCCCGGAACATGTTTAATATATGTTATGTGAGTTATCTGTGAAATTTGGTGTAAAACAGACTTGATTCGATGCATTTCGGACCGAAAATGGAAAAGTTAAAGGTTAATGAAGTTTTGAGGATTTTTATAGGTTTTGGTGTTCAATTCATTGATTTTGATATTATTTCGGTGGTTTTAGAACTTGAATAAGTTTGTATAATGATTTGGGAGTCGTGTGTATTTTTGGTTTTGAGTCCCGAGGGCTCGGGTGAGTTTCGGGTAGTTAACGGGGTGTATAAAGTTAGAAAATCTAGTGTTTTTGATGTTCTGCTGGTGTATGGTGTAATACCCTTCGCGAACGCGGCCAAGGGCCCACGAACGCTAAGGGTAAATATCTTGGCCTGGGTTTTACTCTACGCGAACGCGTAGAGGGAGACGCGAACGCGGAGCACTGGACAGTGCTTCTACGCAAACGCGTCCCTAGGGGTGCGAACGCATAGAGTTAGGATGGGCCTGGGGGCTGGGTAACGTTTGTTCTTCGCGAACGGGATCATAGGACCGCGAACGCATAGGCCAGGGGAGTTGAACCTACGCGAACGCGGCCAAGGCCTCGCGAACGCGTAGGTCAGGAAAGTCAAGCATTCGCGAACGCGAAGGGTAATTTTTGCCCAGTGATTTTTAAAGCTTAAAAACATAATGAATTCGGGATTTAACCCACTTCTTCTCAAACCTCTTCTTCCCCACTCCCCCTTAGGCGATTTTGGAGACTTCCATCACCATAGCTTCAAAGGTAAGTGATTCCAACTCCAATTTCTTCCATTTTTCCGTCCTCAACACTCGAATCTAGGTCTAGAATCATGAAAACAAGTACAAATTAGGGGATTTGGGTAGAGTTAGGGATTATGGGACTTTGGAGAATTCAACCTCAATTTGGGGTCGGATTTCAAAACAAATCATATATTTGAACTCGTGGGGGTATGGGTGATCGAGTTTTGGTCCGAGCCTCGTGTTTGGACCAAGCGAGCCCGGGGTCGAATTTTGTTATGTTGGAAGAATGCATGAAAGTGGGTAATTAGGCTATGTAATTGAATTATTGAATCATTATAGATATACTTGAGTTAATTATGTCTATATAATACCATTCCGGAGTTGAATTCTAAAGGAAAGGCGGTGTTAGAGGGTTGATTGCCATATTTTGGACCCGAGGTAAGTGTCTTGCCTAACTTTGGTGAGGGAATAGGTATTGTATGCTACGTGTTAAGTGTTTATCATGTTCAATGCATAGGTGAGGTGACGAGTACCTATGCATTGTGTGTCAAGCATGCCCGTGAGTCTATTTTCGATAAAAACCTTATTACTGCTCCTAGTTCTTTATTATATGCAATTGTCTCTACGTGAAAGTTGATTAAGGTTGAAAACTATGGTTGATGAACTCATGATGTATTGGTTAGATTGAGAACCCAATTGTAAAGGGTATATTTGAAATTATTGGTTATAGTTGAGACCCTAGCCAGGCAATCCTTACGATATTGACTGATATTTTCCCCTTGCCGGGTGATTTTGAATTGTATTTCCACTATGTTGTATTCCTTGCCATTGATATTGTCATTGTTTTGTCGAGGAAGAGTGTAAATGCACGAGGGGACATTCCGTGCCATATTTTATATTATTATGCACGAGGGGACATTCCGTGCCATGTTTTATACTGTTTATGCACGAGGGGACATTCCGTTCCATATCTTATATTATTATGCACGAGGGGACATTCCGTGCCATGTTTATATTGTTTATGCACGAGGGGACATTCCGTTCCATATTTTATATTATTACGCATGAGGGGACATGACGTGCCGTATCTTTTCACTGTTTAATTTGTGTAGTCAATTCCCGTTATTATTTTCAGATATTTTAGACTGTTGTTTTCATTTTCGTCATTTCAGTATTTGCTATCTCCTACCCCCAACATGTTCTTCCCCGTAATTGTCNGAACTGCACAGGTACATTTAGTTGTCGTGTCCTAGCCTCGTCACTACTTCGCCGAGGTTAGGCTCGGCGCTTACTCAGTACATGGGGTCGGTTGTACTGATGCTACACCTGCACTTCTTTATGTTGTGCAGATTACGCAGCCGGACCCGGTGGACATCATTAGTGGGAGTGTCTTTCAGCTCATCCTAGAGGATTCAAGGTATACCCGCTGGCATTCATGGGCCTTGGCGTCTATCCTACCCCTAATTCTTCGTTTATGTCTTGTTTTCCTCTAGTTTTCAGAGACAGTCAATGTATTTCCTTTCAGACTTTGTATTTAGCACTCTTATAGACAGTTCGTGAGTTTGTGACTCCAGGTTTTGGGAAATTAATGCATCGTTGTATTATGTTGTCTTTACTGAGTTTTGAAACAATATTTATTTCCGCTGTTAAGTTGTGAACTGTTTTTAGCTTATCCTGTTAATTCGATGTTATCATGTTAAGTTTAATTGTACCCGTTGGCTTGTCTAGCAGGTTCAACGTTAGACGCCATCACGGCCCGATGGTGGGATTTTGGGGCGTGACAACTTGGTATCAGAGAACTAGGTTGCTTAGGTCTCACAACTCACGGAAAACATGGTAGAGTCTGAGGGATTTGTACGGAGACGTCTGTATTTATCCCCTAGAGGCTGCAAAGTTATGATGACTCCACATTTATTTTCATCTCTGTTGTGCGATATGAATTCTGAGTACTGATTGAGTTTCTATTCTATTCTCTCGCAGATGGAGAGGACGCGTGCTTCTCTTGGTTCCGCTCAGCAGCCCAACACTCCTGCTATAGCTCCCACGAGGGGTCGAGGTTGAGGACGAGGTCGTGCTAGAGGACGAGGCCGGGGCCGGGCTCAACCTAGAGCAGCAGCCCCAGTGGAGGAACCTCAGGTTGAGTCTGACGAGGAGGTCCCAGTTTCGGCAGTCCCAGTTGGACCAGCTCAGGTCCCGGAGGGGTTCATAGCTACCCTAGTGCTTCAGGACGCTCTTGTCCGTCTAGTCGGACTCATGGAGAGTGTAGCACGGGTGGGTCTTCTTCCTACTGCATCATCCGTCTCTCAGGCTGGGGGAGGTACCCAGAATCCTGCCACTCGCACGCCAGAGCAGCTAGCTCCACAGTTTCAGACTCCAGCACCTAAGCTAGCCGGAGTAGCTCAGCCGGGTATTGCAGCACCGGTAGCAGAGGGAGCGGCTATGTCAGCGGATGCTTTGTGGATACTGGATAGGTTCACTAAATTATTCACTGCTACTTTTAATGGTTCACCATCAGAGGATCCCTAGGATTATTTGGGCAGCTGCCATGAGGTTCTTCGGAACATGGGCATAGTGGAGTCCAACGGAGTTGACTTTCCTACTTTTCGGTTATCTGGCGTAGCCAAGAGTTGGTGGAGATACTATTGCTTAGCCAGGCCAGCTGGGTCTGCTCCTTTGACTTGGACTCAGTTCTCAGAGGTACTTTTGGGAAGTTTCTTCCCATTACTCAGAGAGAGGACCTTCGGAGGCAGTTTGAGCGTCTCTAGTAGGGATCTATGTCAGTCACTCAGTACGAGACCAGGTTCATCACTCTAGCCTGACATGCTCTTATGATACTTCCCACTGATCGGGGGAGGGTTCATAGATTTATTGAGGGATTGGCCCAGCCCATCAGACTTCAGATGGCTAGAGAGTCAGGTACCGATATATCATTCCAGGATGCGGCCAATATGGCCAGGAGGATTGAGATGATTATGTCACAAGGTGGTAGTCAGGGGGCTGACAAGAGGCCCCGTCATCTCGGTCATTTCAGTGGAGCCTCATCAGGGGGCAGGGATTCTTCAGGCAGAGGTGATCCTCCCAGACCCATCAGTCGGCACTTCAGTTAGCTCACAGTGCACCGCCAGCTCCTATTGGTGCACCACCAGCACCTATCCGTGCACTGCCACTTCAGAATTTCCAGGGTGGTTATCAGGGTCGACAGGGCCAGTTCCAGAGTCAGCAGCCACATCAGCAGAGGCCTTTTTATACTTGCGGTGGTTTGGGGAATATTTCTAGGTTTTTCTCCCAAGGTTCTGGTAGGTCTCAGTATTAGGTTTTTCGTGCCACGGTTCCCGCATCAGGCGCACCCCCGCCCCCTCAGTTAGCTAGGGGTGGCGGTCGGGGTGCCAGAGGTAGAGGTCAGACTCATAGAGGTGGAGGACATGCCACGAGAGGTAGAGGTCAGGCCGCAGTAGGTCGACCCAGAGATGATCAGATTGGAGGGGCTCAGCCCCAGTGCTATGCTTTTCCTGCTAGGACAGATGCCGAGGCTTCTTATGCAGTTATTACAGGTATAGTTTCAGTTTTTGGCCGAGAGGCTTCGGTGTTATTTGATCCGGGTCCTACATTCTCCTATGTGTCTTCATATTTTTCCCCTTATTTGAGTATGGCCCGTGATTCCTTGAGTACTGTTGTGTATGTTTCTACACTGGTGGGTGATTCTATAGTGGTAGATCGAGTCTACCGTGCTTGCTTAGTAGTCATTGGTGGTCTGGAGACTCAGGTGTATATTTTGCTTCTTGATATGGTTGACTTCAATGTTATATTGGGGATGGATTGGTTATCCCCCTATTATGCTATTCTGGATTGTCATGCCAAGACAGTGACCTTGGCTTTGCCAGGGGTGCCTCGTTTGGAGTGGAATGGAACTCCTAGTCATTCTTCTAGTAGAGTTATTTCTTATATGAAGGCTCGGTGCATGGTCGGGAAGGGTTGTTTGGCCTATCTAGCCTATGTTCATAATTCTAGCACCGAGGCTCCTTCCCTGGAGTCGATGCCCGTGGTTCGTGAGTTTGCAGAGGTTTTCCCTGCAGACCTGCCAGGTATGCCACCCGACTGGAAGATTGATTTTTGTATTGAGTTAGCTCAGGGCACCCAGCCTATTTCTATCCCGCTGTATCGTATGGCCCTGCCAAAGTTGAAGGAGTTGAAAGATCAGTTGCAGGATTTGTTGGATAAAGGCTTCATTAGGCCTAGTTTCTCTCCTTGGGTTGCTCCAGTATTGTTTGCCAAGAAGAAAGATGGCTCGATGAGGATGTGTATTGACTACCGGCAGTTGAATAAGGTTACTATTCAGAACAAGTATCCTTTGCCGAAGATTGATGATTTATTCGACCAGCTTCAGGGTGCTTCTGTGATTTCCAAGATTGACTTGAGATCTGGCTACCACCAGCTGAGGATTAGGGCGTCTGATGTCCCTAAGACAACTTTTCACACTCATTATGGGAATTATGAGTTCTTGGTGATGTCATTTGGGCTGACGAATGCCCCCACCACTTTTATGGAGTTGATGCACCGAGTGTTCATGCCTTGTCTGGACTCATTCGTGATTGTTTTCATTGATAATATATTGATATACTCTCGCAGCCGAGAGGAGCATGAGCAGCACCTTAGAGTCGTCCTCCAGACTCTGAGGGATAGTCAGTTGTATGCCAAATTTTCCAAGTGCGAGTTCTGGTTGAGTTCAGTAGCCTTTCTAGGCCATGTGGTATCGTCAGAGGGTGTTCAGGTGGATCCCAAGAAGATTTCAGCAGTCAGAGATTGGCCTAGACCCACCTCATCTACAAAGATCCAGAGTTTCTTGGGCTTAGCAGGTTATTATCGCCGGTTTGTGGAGGGGTTTTCATCCATTGCAGCCCCGATGACCATGTTGACTCAGAAGAGTGTCCAGTTCAGGTGGTCTGATGAGTGCAAGGTGAGCTTTCATAAGCTCAAGACAGCCTTGACCACGGCACCAGTATTAGTTTTGCCCACAGGTCCAGGATCGTATACCGTGTATTGTGATGCTTCACGGGTTGGGCTTGGTGCAGTGTTGATGCAGGATGGCAAGGTTATAGCATATGCTTCTCGTCAGTTGAAGGTTTATGAGAAGATCTATCCAGTTCATGACTTGGAGTTAGCAGCTATTGTGAATGCGTTGAAGAGTTGGAGGCATTACTTGTATGGTGTGCCATGTGAGGTGTTCACGGATCATAAGAGCTTGCGGTATCTGTTTAAACAGAAGGAGTTGAACATGAGACAGAGGAGATGGCTAGAGTTGCTGAAGGATTATGATATTACCATTCTTTATCATTCGGGGAAGGCCAATGTGGCGGCCGATACTTTGAGTCGGAAGTCAGCTAGCATGGGTAGTCTTGCTTATTTATCAGTCGGAGATGGACCTCTTGCCTTGGATGTTCAGGCGTTAGCCAATCGATTTGTGAGATTGGAGGTTTCTGAGACTAGCAGTGTTTTGGCCCATATCGTGACCTGTTCTTCATTGTATGACCGTATTCGGGTCAGGCAATATGATGATCGCCATTTATGTGTTCTTAGAGATAGAGTCAGGCACGGAGATGCCAAGCAGGTTACGGTTGATGCTGGGGCAGTATTGAGGATGCAGGGTCGTATTTGTGTACCCGATGTCGATGGCATTCGTGAGTTGATATATAGGAGGCCCATAGTTCCAGGTATTCTATTCATCCGGGCGCCGCTAAGATGTACCAGGACTTGCGGCAGAATTATTGGTGGCATAGAATGAAGAAGGATATCGTATCTTATGTAGCTCGGTGTTTGAATTGTCAGCAGGTTAAGTACGAGCACCAGAGACCCGGTGGTTTGATGCAGCAGATTCAGCTTCCCGAGTGGAAGTGGAGCGTATCACCATGGACTTTGTAGTTGGACTCCCACGGGATCAAAGGATGTTTGGTGCAGTATGGGTCGTTGTGGATAGGCTGACCAAGTTAGCGCACTTCATTCCAGTATTAGTTTCGTATTCAGCAGAGAAGTTGGCAAGGATCTATGTGAAAGACATTGTTAGGCTGCATGGTGTGCCCATATCCATTATATCAGACCGAGGTACTCATTTTACCTCCCATTTATGGAGAGTATTTCAGCGAGAGTTAGGCACCCAGATTGATTTGAGCACCGCATTTCATTTTCAGACGGACGGGCAGTCCGAGCGCACTATTCAGATTTTGGAGGATATGTTGCGAGCTTGTGTTATTGACTTTGGTGGTTCATGGGACCAGTTCCTGCCTTTAGCTGAGTTTGCCTATAACAACAGCTATCAGTCGAGCATTTAGATGGCTCCGTACGAGGCGTTGTATGGTAGACGATGTCGGTCTCCAGTCGGGTGGTTTGAGCCGGGAGAGGCTAGATTGTTGGGTTCTGAGTTAGTCAAGGATGCCTTGGACAAGGTGAAGATCATTCATGGTAGGCTTCGTACAGCTCAGTCCAGGCAGAAGAGTTATACGGATCGCAGAGTTCGACAGTTGGCATTTATGATAGGCGACCGGATATCTTCGGGTGTCGCCCATGAAGGGCATGATGAGATTCGGAAAGAAGGGCAAGTTGAGCCCTAGGTACATTGGTCCATTTGAGATTCTGGACAGGGTAGGAGAGGTGGCCTACAGACTTGCCTTACCACCTAGTTTGTCAGCCGTGCATCCAGTATTTCACGTGTCAATGCTCCGGAGGTATATTGCGGGCCCATCTCATGTACTTGACTTCAGTGGTGTCCAGTTGGACAGGGATCTGTCTTATGAGGAGGAGCCGGTAGCCATATTAGATCGGTAGGTGCGACAGTTGAGATCGAAGAGTTATCCTTCAGTTCGTGTTCAGTAGAGGGGTCAACCTGTTGAGGCAGCTACTTGGGAGTCCGAGCACGATATGCGGAGCCGTTATCCCCACATTTTCCCCGATTCAGGTACTTTTCTATGTCCGTTCGAGGATGAACGGTTGTTTTAGAGGTGGAGATTGTGATGATCCAAAAGGTCATCTTATGTAATTTAGTAGAAAATTGTGTTTCGCCCGGGCATGTAGCCGGGAAGCTTTGATGTGAAAACTTGATGAAAAGTTGATTTCATAATGATTAATTGATTAAAGTTGACTTTGGTCAACATTTTTGGTAAACGGATCCAGACCGTGATTTGACGGTCCCGTAGGGTCCGTAGAAAAATATAGGACTTGGCGTATGCCCGGAATCGAATTTCGAGGTCCCAAGCCCGAGAAATGAATTTTTAAAGAAAATTGTTTTCTGGAAATAATAAAGACTGTTGGAAATGATAATTAATGTGAAAACGGTGTTTCCGGGCCCGTATTATGGTTCCGGAGCCCGGAACAGGTTGAATATATGTTATAAGAGTTATCTGTGAAATTTGGTGTAAAACGGACTTGATTTGATGCGTTTCGGACCGAAAATTGAAAATTTAAAGGTTAATGAAGTTTTGAGGATTTTCATAGTTTTGGTGTTTAATTCATTTATTTTGATGTTATTTCGGTGGTTTTAGTACTTGAATAAGTTCGTATAATGATTTGGGAGTAGTGTGTATTTTTTGTTTTGAGTCCCGAGGGCTCGGATGAGTTTCGGGTAACGAGGTGTATAAAGATAGAAAATCTAGTGCTTTTGATGTTCTGCTGGTGTCTGGTGTAATACCCTTCGCGAACGCGGACAAGGGCCTGCGAACGGGAAGGGTAAATATCTTGGCCTAGGTTTTACTCTATGTGAACGCGTAGAGCGAGACGTGAACGCGGAAAACTGGACAGTGCTTCTACACGAACGCGTCCCCAGGGGTTCGAACGCATCAAGTTACAATGGGCCTGGGGGCTGGGTAGTGTTTGTTCTTCGCGAACGCGATCATAGGATCGCGAACGCATAGGCCAGGGGACTTGACCCTACACGAACACGGCCAAGGCCACGCGAACGCGTAGGTCAGGAAAGTCAAACCTTCGCGAACGCGGCCATGGGACCGCGAACGCGAAGGGTAATTTTTGCCCAGTGATTTTTAAAGCTTAAAAACAGAATGCATTCAGGATTTAACCCACTTCTTCTCAAGCCTCTTCTTCCCCACTCCCCCTTAGGCGATTTTGGAGACTTCCATCACCATAGCTTCAAAGGTAAGTGATTCCAACTCCAATTTCTTCCGTTTTTCCTTCATCGACATTAGAATCTAGGCCTAGAATCATGAAAACAAGTAGAAATTAGGGGATTTGGGTAGATTTAGGGATTATGGGACTTTGGATAATTCAACCTCAATTTTGGGTCGGATTTCAAAACAAATCATATATTTGAACTCGTGGGGGTATGGGTGATCGGGTTTGGTCCGATCCTTGTGTTTGGACCAAGCGGGCCCGGGGTCGAATTTTTTTATGTTGGAAGAATGCATGGAAGTGGGTAATTAGGCTATGTAATTGGATTATTGAATCATTATTGATATACTTGAGTTAATTATGTCTAGATAATACCATTCCGGAGTTGAATTCTAAAGGAAAGGCGGTGTTAGAGGGTTGATTGCCATATTTTGGACCCGAGGTAAGTGTCTTGCCTAACTTTGGTGAGGGAATAGGTATTGTATGCTACGTGTTAAGTGTTTATCATGTTCAATGCATAGGTGAGGTGACGAGTACCTATGCATTGTGTGTCAAGCATGCCCGTGAGTCTATTTTCGATAAAAACCTTATTACTACTCCCATGTTCTTTATTATATGCAATTGTCTCTACGTGAAAGTAGATTAAAGTTGAAACCTCTGGTTGATGAACTCATGATGTATTGGTTAGATTGAGAACCCAATTGTAAAGGGTATATTTGAAATGGTTGGTTATAGCTGAGACCCTTGTCGGGAAATCCTAACGATATTGACTGATACTTTCCCCTTGCCGGGTGATTTTGAATTTTATTTCCACTATGCTGTATTCCTTGACATTGATATTGTCATTGTTTTGGCGAGGAAGAGTGTAAATGCACGAGGGGACATTCCGTGCCATATTTTATATTATTATGTACGAGGGGACATTCCGTGCCATGTTTATATTGTTTATGCACGAGGGGACATTCCGTGCCATATCTTATATTATTATGCACGAGGGGACATTCCGTGCCATGTTTTATACTGTTTATGCACGAGGGACATTCTGTGCCATATCTTATATTATTATGCACGAGGGGACATTCTGTGCCATGTTTATATTGTTTATGCACGAGGGGACATTCCGTGCCATATCTTATATTATTATGCACGAGGGGACATTCTGTGCCATGTTTATATTGTTTATGCACGAGGGGACATTCCGTGCCATATTTTATATTATTACGCACGAGGGGACATGTCGTGCCGTATCTTTTCACTGTTTAATTTGTGTAGTCAATTCCCGTTATTATTTTCAAATATTTTAGACTTTTGTTTTCGTTTCCGTCATTTCAGTATTTGCTATCTCTTACCCCCAGCATGTTCTTCCCCGTAATTGTCTTCTTGTTTAGTTTCAGCTATACTATTGAACTGCATAGGTACATTTTGTTGTCGTGTCCTAGCCTCGTCACTACTTCGCCAAGGTTAGGCTCAGAACTTACTCAATACATGGGGTCGGTTGTACTGATGCTACACCTGCACTTCTTTATGTTGTGCAGATTACGCAGCCGGACCCGGTGGACATCATTAGTGGGAATGTCTTTCAGCTCATCCTAGAGGCTTCAAGGTATACCTGCTGGCGTTCGTGGGCCTTGGCGTCTCTCCTACCCCTAGTTCTTCGTTTCTGTCTTGTTTTCCTCTAGTTTTCAAAGACATTCATGTACTTTCAGAATTTGTATTTAGCACTCTTATAGATAGTTCGTGAGTTTGTGACTCCAGGTTTTGGGAAATTAATGCGTCGTTGTATTTTGTTGTCTTTACTGAGTTTTGAAACTATGTTTATTTCTTCTGTTAAGTTGTGAACTGTTTTTAGCTTATCCTGTTAATTCGATGTTATCATGTTAAGTTTAAATGTACACGTTGGCTTGTCTAGCGGGTTCAATGTTAGACGCCATCATGGCCCGATGGTGGGATTTCGGGGCGTGACAGCCAAATCCAGCCTGTGGGGATGATCCATCCCCAGATATATAAATGCTTTGGACAAGCTCCATGTTCAGGGAATATCCATCCTCAATATAATCAACCGCACTCACTAGGGGTGTGTGTAGGCTCTGAAGGGACTCCTTTATCCCAAGCGCTATATCAACCCAAATATGGCAAAAATCAATATAACTTGTTGCGGCGTGCAGCCCGATCCTATAATATAACTCACATTTAGACCTTTGACCTCACTTAGTCATCAATCTCTCCAGTCTCTCGGGCTCACAATGCCATGAAACTAGCCCAAAATGGTGATATGATGTGTGAATCAATGGTACAAAGACTGAGATATGATATGCATATGAATGCGTATGACTGAGTATATAATACAATAAAAGCAGATAATTCAACAGCAGAAATGACCTCTATGGGACTCAACAGGATAAGCATGTAGCCTAGACATGGTTTCTAACATGGATCATGGATAAATAGCTCAAGAATGTAGAAGTTTCATGGTTACAGGTAAGATCAAGTAACTACACAGTACCACAGAAATAACAGAATTACAATTTACACGGTGCACGCCCACACGCCCGTCACCTAGTATGTGCGTCACCTCAATACCAATACCATAACATGTAATACGAGGTTTCATACCCTCAACACCAAGTTCAGAAGTGTTACTTACCTCGAACGAGCCAATTCCAATATCGAGCGAGCCAAGAATGGTCCAAAAATGCCATCATGTGCGTTCCGATCTCAAAACGGCTCGAAACTAACCAAAAACAACTCAGATACATCAAAAATGCTAAAGAAACCAATCTCAATCAAAAAAGGTCAAATCTTCAACTAAAAGCCCAAAATCAGCCAAAAAGTCCAACCAGGGCCGCACCTCGGAACCCGACAAAACTTACAAAATCTGACAACCCATCAATTACAAGTCCAACCATACTAATTTCACTCAAATCCGACTCCGAATCGATGTTCAAAACTCAAAAATTTGCTTTATGAAACTTTAGGCTAAAATCCACAATTTCTTCTTTAAAATTCAGAATCCAATTACCAAAAACGAAGATAGATTCACGAGATATAACCAAAACCGAGTAGAGAACACTTACCCCAATTCATGGTGAAAATATTTTCCAGAATCACCTCAATCCGAGCTCTATAGCTCCAAATATGTTAAAATGGCGGAAACCGCCGAAATAGAGTAATTTATACTCTGCACAGGCACTCCTCTTATGCGAACATGGGAAGTCCATCACGTTCGCGATGAACAAAATGAACTGCCACTAAAAGACTCCATGCGAAAGCGGACAAGTCTCCGCTAACGCGTAGAACAAACACAGCAGCCTCACCAAAATACCTTACACAACAGCAGCAATTACCTCGCGAACGCGGTATACAAGGCTCCCAAAGCTACACGATCGCGGGAAAACATCACGAATGCAAAGAGGAATAACCTCAGCCCAAAATTCTCTATGCGAACGCGTGGATGCTAGCGTGAACGCGATGACCAATCTGCAGCAATCAACCCGGAACAACTTCTTCCTGTCCAGAAATCAACACTACGCGATCGCAATCGCGATCCCTACTCTGCGATCTCAATCAAGGAAACTAGAAGCCCAAAATTCTGCATAACCAGCAATGAAAATGAAGGATAAATAGTCTTAAATCAATTCGAAACAAGCCTGAGCCCCTCGAGACCCCGTCCGAACATATCAACAAGTCCCGAAACACAACACCGACGTACTCGAGGCCTCAAATCACACATAACAACATCGAATCAAGGAATTGCACCTCAATTCAAGCTTGATGAACTTTGAACTCTTCAACTTCCATAACTCGTGCCGGTACATAGCAAACCAACCCGGAATGAACCCAAATTTTGCACACAAGTCTCAAATGACATAACAAAGTTGTTCTAATTTCTGAAACCACAATCCGAATCCGATATCGAAAAGTTCACTCGCTGTCAAACTTTCCAAAAATCCAACTTTCGCCATTTCAAGCCGAATACAACTATGGACCTTCAAATCACAATCCGGACACGCTCCTAAGTCCAAAATCTTCCGTCGGAGTTGACGCAACCATCAAAACTCCAATCCGAGTTCAAATACCAAAAATTCAAATTTGGTCAACTCTTCCAACTTAAAGCTTAAACCATGAAATTCATTCTTTTAAATCAATTCTGAATAACCTGAAAATAAAAACCGACGATTCGCATAAGTATACACCATACGGAGATACTCATTCCCGTAAACTATCGAGCGAAGTGTAATTGCTCAAAACGACCGGTCTGGTCGTTACATAAATAGTATGTGGATGAATGCTCATGTGTGAATAGTTTGTGGATGGATTTCCATACTTTATGTTCATCCTTTGGCATGTAATCAGATTGTAAATTGGCATGTAATCAGATTGTAAAGGACACACAATTGAAGAAGAAAAATTCCTCCTTCTTTCTATCTCTATTTATTATTTATGTTTTACTAAATTGCTTTTATTTCATAACACGTTATCAGCACGGATCTCTAATTTCATTCTTATCCCCGCTAAGTTGAGTCATATTTTATTAATGTATGTATCATAATATTAATTTTGTTTATGGTAGTACATATCATATGTAGATTACTTATGCTCTTGACCATCTTAAATAATTTAAGTATGTTGCAGGAATAAAATAACTATTTTCTTCAGTGCTCAACTCTTAGATGACCTCAAAGCCATAAAACTAGATATCCACTAATGACACTACTTATAATATTCGTGGATTTCCTGGATCAAAACATATCTTTAAGGCATTTTGAAGAACTGTGAGAAATGAAGTGACAAATAATAACTTTACATTAGTTTAATTACTTTATATTTTATTGTATTGGAACATATAAATAGCATTAGTCACGCTCAGTTCTACTTATCATATATATCACAACTATAAAGTGAAATAAATAGTATGTTTTTTCACTTTATGGCCAGAATGAAATGAAATAGTAGGTTGTTTATGTGATATAGCTCTATTTTTTTTTCTTTTTTCCTTTAATCATTTTGTTTCATTAATTGTTTAATAACATAATTATTTCTTAAATTATTTATCTTTTATGATAGTTTTCACTATATCAAATTTATCAGAACTTGAATTTGTGGCACTTGACATCACCAGGAAGTACTATATATTTATCATGGGTCTTTGATGCTGAAATTTACCTTCGCGCTAAAGGTCTCGGAAATACTATTATACAAGAAAATGAAGCATCAAATCAGGATAAAGCGAAGGTCATGATTTTCCTTCGACATCATCTACATAAAGGGTTAAAACTGAATATTTAACCGTAAAAGATCCATTTGAATTATGGATTATATGAAGGATCGATATGACCACCTAAAACTTACGGTATTGCGAACGCTCGGTATGAGTGGATACATTTAAGATTGCAAGAATTCAAAACTGTAAAGAATATAATTCTGCTATTTTCAAAGTAAGTTCTATCTTAAAATTATATGGAGACACTATCACATATGAGGACTTATTGGAAAAAATATTTTCCACTTTTCACGCTTCAAATGTAGTGCTACAACAACAATACCATGAGAAGGGTTTTAAGAAATATTTTGAGTTAATCACATGCCTATTCTATTAATAAAAAATCATGAAGCCCGTCCCACTGGACCGGCTCCATTCCTAGAAGTGAATGTTGTAGCAGCATATGATAAGTTTGAACGAAAACAGAATAATTACCGTGGTTGCGGACATGGTCGTTGTCACGATCCAAAATCCATTAAAGATCGTGATGGCGCATAACACCACTGTCAAGCAAGCCAATTATAAATAATTGCCTTAATTTCTTATTTTAGTATTTGAAATCATAGTTTTCTTTAATTACATATTACAAATGGCACTTACAAGTGAATAAAATATATTTGCAACTACACTAATGCATAACCCGTAAGCACCCCCAAAATCCATTGTCACAAGTGCATGTGCATCAACTAGGGAATAAATAAAATACAGCATATGTCCGGAATACAAATTGGATAGAAAAATATAAATAACTTTGAGGGAGACTCTGCTGGCTGCAGACCATAACCTAAAATGCAGCTCGCGGCAAATCCCCACATCATTCGCGCCTCCACTCCCAAAGGACCACCGGGCATAAATGTAGCTGCACAAAAATGTGCAGAAAGTGTAGTATGAGTACGTAAACCGACGTGTGCCCAGTAAGTATATAGCCTAACCCAGGAGGAGTAGTGACGAGGGGTCGACATCGACAGTCACTAGTGGTCCAATAATATCAGGTACAGTAAGGAGGTGAACAAATATGAGGCAGAGTAAATAAATGAAATAAACAAGTGTAAATATATGGTACAATTCTCCTCTTTAAAATAAACTCAAGCTCTCAATTAGAAAATTCCTCCTCAACCGGAGATATATATATATATATATATATATATATATATATATATATATTGGACATCACCAAATAGGTTGTTATAATTCGAACCAGGGGAAACCCACAGATACAGTGGCTTCTTGCCTAATTACGCACAATTTCATGAGGATATTTTATAGAAATGTTGAGGCGTACGACCCGATCCAACATGAATATTTAGATTGCGCACTGTTGAGGGTCGAACGGCACAAACCATAGATACATCTATTAAACTGCCGAGGTTAACGACCCGCTCCGATAAGAGTGTGGTACATAGATCCTGCCGAGGCAAACGAATTGTTCCCATTAGAATAATAAGTTTAAACGGGTCCTTGACCCCCACTCACGAATAAACATGTGAGTTATAATTTATAAGGAAAATCATTCGATGAAAACGCAAAATGCGTGAGAAATCCGTAAGAGGAAAACCATTATTCTGTGGCAAATCATGAAACTCGTGAAAACTCTACAATAGCAAATCTATCTCTCTATTCATGTCTAGTCTCGAGTCATAATGCGAAATAAATGAATTAAACGAGCAAGGATAATCCCTATAGTACAAGTACAACATGATTTGAACCTAAGTCTACCCGGACAATAACATGAATCTAACTATGTACCGACTCTCGTCACCTCGGGTGTACGTAGTCCCCGCAACAAGTTGCACATACTAAATATATCACCTAGGGGTAGTTTCCCCCCTTACAGAGTTAGACAGGAGACTTACCTCGCTCTGAAGTTCCACAACCGGCTCCAAAGCCCCTGTAACACCTCAAACCGATGCTCGTCGCTCCAAAACTAGTCAAACAATATGTAAACCAATAAAAATGTACTCTAATACTCATAACAAATCAATTTAGACGAATTCCCAACTCCACTCGAAAAGTCGATAAAACAACCCTCGGGCCCACGTGCCCGGATTCCAAAATTTTTCGAAGATAAACATTACCCATAACATTAAGAACTCAAATATATGATTTATTCTCAATTCCATGCCCAAATTCGAGGTCAAAATCCAAAAATACTAATTTCTAGATTTTCTACCAACATAACACAATTTCTACTAATTCCCATGAATTTCCATGTTTAGATCCATATATAAATCAAGTATTTAACTTGCAATAGGTGGGATTAACTTACCTCCAAGTTGCTAGGTGAATACTCCACTCAAGAAGCTCCAAAATCGCCCAAGAATGAAGAGAAATGGCAAAAATGGTTGTGCCCCATTCTTTTAAGCATTTTTCCCAGCGACTCCAGCACACGCGGACTCTTTGGCCGCTTCTGCGCATCCGCTTCCACGTCACCCCTTCCGCACCTGTGCCCTTGCCGCTTTTGCAGCCACTGCCTTCGCACATGCGTTGTCGCGGGTGCACAATTTTTTCCGCTTCTGCAGTCCTTGGCAGCCTTGGCCCTTCCTCTTCTGCGATCCATTCCCCGCACCTATGACTGGACAAGCGCAGGTGCGGTCGCACCAGAAGTTAAAACTTCAGCATTTTTCTTAAAACCAAAATCGATCTGTTAACCTTCTAGGGTCCACCCCAGGCCCTTGGGACCTTAACCAATTATACCAACAAGTCCCAAAACATATTACGAACTTATTCTAGCCTTCAAATCACATCAAACAATGGTAAAACCATGAATTACAATCCAATTCAAGCTTAATGAACTTTAGGACTTCAAACTTCTACATTCGATGCTGAACATATCAATTCACGTCTGATTGACCTCAAATTTTACACACAAGTAATAATTGACATTACAGACCTATTCAAACTTCCAGAATCAGAATCCAACCCCGATATAAAAAAGTCCACTCCCGGTCAAACTTCCAAAATGCCAACTTTCCACAATAGGTGTTGAAACTCTACTGGGCCATCCAAAACCCGATTTGGACATACTCCCAAGTCCAAAATCATCTTACAAACCTGTTGGAACTTTCAAATCCTAATTCTGAGTTTGTTTACCCAAAACGTAAACCTTAGTCAATTCTTCTAACTTAAAGCTTTCAAAATTAGAATTTTCCATCCAAATAAACTTTGAACTTCCCGAAATCCAATTCCGACCATGCGTGCAAGTCATAATACCTTAAGTGAAGCTACTAATGACCCCAAACCACCGAACGACGTGCTAGAGCTCAAAACAACTGGTAGGGTCATTACATTCTCTCCCACTTAAATATATGTTCGTCCTCGAACATGCTATGAACTGCTCCGGAGTATGCTGAAATCATTGTTTAACCCCCCCCCCTCCCCCCTCTTAAGCACCTATCCATTCTACCACAACCCAGTTGAGCACATTAGCTTGAGCAAGTCTGAAGATTCCCCCCGTTTATTTAGTCAAAAATCCTTAGAGCCAGATTCCAACATTCGAAATTCCATACCAGGCCTATTCCAACATATGAACACCGTATCAATCATTACACATTGTACCAAACATGATTGTATACCCTTACTAAACTCACCATGCACCACATAACTCACATGACCATAATAACATCCTCTGATAACATTCGACAGAATTCCACAAATCTGATGCCCACAACATACCTCATGACACACATAAGTCATGTTCCGACTCTTGCAATACTCCAACGATGGAACAGACGTGTAGAATTTCATAACCAACTGCCGAGTCAACAAATCATTGAGTCTCTCCTCCCGGCAAGAACCATTACCTCATCATGAACCAAATAACGATATTCGCTCTTTAATATGCCTTATAAAAATCCAATTGCACTGATCCCAGGTCCAGTAATCTTGTCTCACCCAGTACAAGTTGCTCGGCAATACCTCAAACATTGACCGAGGTCTCACATAATGCCACAATGTGCCAGCAAGCTACAAACTCGAATGTGATACATAGGGAATACGAACTCTGAAAAGAACTACTCAACCCCCGTAACTAGTTAAGCAACCGAAATCATGTTATGAACATTCCTAAAAAAATGAGAAACAAAACACGCAAGAATAGATATTGGGAAACTATACTCAACATCACATTGTTGCGGCGTGCAAACCGATCCTCACATGATATCGTTGTGGTGTGCAACCCAATCCAACCATGATACTCATGGCATCATGCCACCCGATCTAAATGACATACCCATGGCGGCGTGCCACCCGATCCAACCAATGTACCCGTAGAAGCGTGCCATGCGATCCACACATAATAATCTATAAGGAAACACCTACCGAGCTAGAATGCTCATACCTACGAAATGCCCGAATGTTGACCACAAGCATGCCAAGTTCATAATACCATCCCTGGGGAGACAAATAGCATTATACACTACGAAACTCAAACACGACTAAGGTGCGATAAATGACCTGCATCTTGACAGCCATCCTGCTCATATAGCACCGCAAGCTACACAGGACCACAACACATGTGCGAATAATCAAGTCGTCCCACAAACCACATGGCATAATAAATTAATACATGAAATAGTTGACGACAGAAATAACATCAAAAGCCCAAGGACTCCTCCGCAAGCAATGCTATGTTGAAATGAACACATCCGGCCGGTCTAGAGCACACATTCACATTTTAATCCATCCAAGGACCTCAAGCCAATTCTGATTGTACCATATTGGGATAATAACCTTTCAAGGTTCCACAGTAACCCTATTCATGACACTTAAGAACAACCGTCCAATCCGGAACAAACTTCCACAGTTCACAACCAAACAAATAGAGCTCCTTCTAGGCCTAAGCTCTCACATTAGCGATAGTACCATAATCTCCATGCTTGATCCAATGTTCAATCAATCAAGTGACCACATATCACACTTAAATAATCTTTCGGTGGGATACACTCCCACGACCTTCCGCACCAGGTAACAAAGTCTGCACATCCATACCACCGGTCATACAATGTTGTAAAGCGAATCGAGAATCCGTAAATCAGTACACAAAGTCTCTTACACAGGACACCGATCTCAGGTGATGCTAAAGACAATACCATCTTACTCTAAACATCTGAATTCTTTCCTGCCCATCCGAGCTCGTGACATTCTTGTCAACACCGAACCATAACCTTGATCCTCAGCTTCCATTTCCCATGCCGCTCACTGCACATATCCTACCAATACGTGAGAGCACAATAACTTCATCATAACTCTTGAACCACTAATATCATAGACACTCTGTCATATAGAAGCCCTTCACTTATCTCATTCTGGAAAACCATTGCAACACGCGACTGAATTCCCATAACCGCAGAAAATACAAACCTCAAGTTATGGTCTAAACCACCATGACTCTTCCGGGATCCATCTACACATAACATACCATAATACTGGAATGCCTCCAAATAAAATCAATTACAACAGTCGTCAAGCCTCGCATGTACCGCCACAATCACCTGTAAAACTTAACACGCTGAAGGAACCGATCATTGCCACCACCATGCCGATTCACCCATTGCTAACCAAATCAAATTCTTCTAATTTACTTTGTACTTTCCTTAGAAATAATAATAGCTCCATTCAAAATATAACGAACTCAATTTGTACTCATCCTGAGTGATCCCATTTCACGAGACCATGTTGTCTCAAAACCCACGAACCATCATATACACATTTGCATCCTCCTCTAAAACACCCATTCTGATAATTCCTCTATGAATCTGAAGTTATTTCTTCCTTTCCTCCAATACTGCACCGCGTACCGGATGATAACATAAAACACTCCAAGCCCCTTTCATAATCCATCGCAAAATCTCGATACTTAACCATACAACGGACTCGAAATCCTTAGGCACCGCACTTTAATTTTGAACCTACTAGGACCGTTGTTGAGAGTCACCCACTCTGAATTGTTCCCAAATATGATCAAACTCCAAGGACCTGCTAAAACATTAACACCCACTCAAGGAGCAACCGGCTGAATTCCTTTCCTTGTACTTCACATCCACACAAGCATAAACTTTGAGTATTCCCAAAACATGAACATGAATTAATAAGTCCCAAATATAGCATGCATTCCTCAAATTATTTTCTCCAATTACCACTGACGTTTTCTTTCCTTAGTCATAATAGCCCACCAATACTCCGATAGCCAGAAACCTCATAGGTAGACAACCACAAAATCCAACCGTAGACGTTGAGGCTCCCCCATTTAGCTTGAAGCTACCATTTCTTAACCCCGGAACCCACCATGATTCCTCCTTCCCAGTTACCATGTTCTCGCACAATCAACTCGCCAAGCCTCTCGAAATCTTTCTGTCAAACATTTCATAAATACTATAAATCACTAGTCACCTTCACATACTCAACCTCTTACCGGATGGCCAGTAGGATCCTTCGTAGAAGCTTCGTAAACACCTCGCAACCGCTAGCCTGCTCATAGAAGATGACCCCCCTGTGGAAATTCCATGCCGACATCTTCCAATGATGCTGCACTAGGTGCCATTACAATGAAATCAGTAAACCCTCCTGAGCCTGTGCTAGCTCGCTAGTTGTACAAGTTCGTTCACTCCGCATTGACATCAACTAAAAGCGCGACAATACATTCCAATCCAAAGTCTGTTTAATTTCCCTTCGTATCAAGCAAACTCCTCTTTGTCGTATCCAATCATCCTCAGTATAGTATCCAACATTCCAAATTAAGTCTGTAGACCTAGTTACTGTCCACCATGAATCCTACACCACTCCAAACTTTCCTCAATACGTGTGGTTATCCTACCACAGAACCCATATACTGCTCTGCACTCTCCCCCTTTGCCAAACCCTCTCCTTTAAGCAACTTCTTGATTTTTGTTTCCCACACTTGGCCTTCCAGAAATTTAACCACCGTAAGACACCTCCCACATGTCCTTCCTCATCCTTCGCTGCCTAGTTGTTGCCTCAAATTCGAATCCATCTCTATAACACTTGATATAATAAATTTCCACCAACTCCAAGCCTCCTAGAAGATCATCCTTCTCGAGCCACCAACATTAGAAATACCCATTTAAATTCCAAAATCGCTACACCCCGCTATCTCTGAAAACTTTCTCTCCGGCACCATTTTACACTACCCTGCCCTGAAGGCCAATTGATGAAGACTATAACACCGGCGAACCGTAGCGTGTTCAACAAGGAAAATGACATCACAATTGGAAGTTCCACCATGCTCTTAAATACCAAGCCTCGTTACTCCATTATCACAAACTTGAACATCCATAGTCTGATTGCCTTTCCTTCGCTAGAAATAGAATGTCGAACCTCTGAATCATACACTAAGGAAAACCTCCTTTCGATTCATTCACTGCACCGTCACAGACAAACATCCTACCATTACACAATTACTGTGCGATAACAACTTACGAACATCATCGCAACCTGTGCATAGCCTCAAAACCATTAGAAATACAATTATTGAGCCAAAATGACGGAACACCCTTCCGCAAGAAGATAATAATAACTTGCTCGAATGCGCAGGGGGAAACATCATGCCCCACGTCTGTAGTACCATTAAAATTCTTCGATTCCCAATTGATAACAAGCGCTTCACATTGCATAAGATTAAGTAGGAAGGAAATAAGGACATAAGCCTCAAAGGAAACAAATTGCACGATGAGGAATCAAGAAGGGAATTACTCCTAACAGCCATGTAGCCTCTCGAAGATAAGTACAGACGTCTTCGTACCGATCCGCAAGACTCTACTAGACTTTCTCATGACTCGTGAGACCTATGTGAACCTAACACTTTGATACCATGTTGTCACGACCCAAAATCCATTAAAGGCCGTGATGGCTCCTAACACCGCTGTCAGGCAAGCCAATAATAAATAATTGCCTTAATTGCTCATTTTAGTATTTGAAATCATAGTTTTCTTTAATTACATAGTACAAAATAGGACTTACAAGTGAATAAAATATTTTTTCAACTACACTAATGCATAACCCGTAAGCACCCCCAAAATCGGGTGTCACAAGTGCATGAGCATAAACTAAGGAGTAAAATAAAATACAACATCTGCCTGGAATACAAACTGGACAGGAAAATATAAATAACTCTTAGGGAGACTTTGCTAGCTGCGGATTGTAACCTGAAATGCAGCTCGAGGAAAGTTCCCGCATCATCCGCGTCTCCGCGCCCAAAGGACCACCAGACATAAATATACCTGCACAAAAATATGCAGCAAGTGTAGTATGAATACGTAAACCAAGATGTACCCAGTAAGTATCTAGCCTAATCCCGAAGGAGTAGTGACGAGGGGTCGATATCGACACTCACTAGTGGTCTAATAATATCAGGTACAGCAAAGAAGTGAACAAATATGAAGCAGAGTAAAAATAAATGAAATAAATAAGTGTAAATATATGGTTCAATTCTCCTCTTTACAATAAACTCAAGCTCTCAATAAGAAAATTCCTCCTCAACCGAATCATATATATATATATATATATATATATATATATATATATATATATAATGGACCTCACCAAATAGGTTGTTATAATTCGAATTAGGGGAAAACTCACATATACACTAGCTTCTTGCCAAATATTACGCACGATTTCATGAGGATATTTTAGGCATACGGCCCAATCCAACATAAATATTTAAAGTGTGCACTGTCGAGGGTCGTACAACATGAACCATAGATGCATCTATTAAACTGTTGAAGCGAGTGGCCCGCTCCCATGAGAGTCTAGTACATAAATCCTGGCGAGTAGAACGACCCCATTAGAATAAGAAGCTTAAATGGGTCCTTGACCCCCATTCACGAATTAACATGTGATTTGTAATTGTTCGATGAAAATGCAAAACGCGTGAGAAATCCGTAAAAGGAACGCCATTATTCTGTGGCAAATCATGAAACTCGCGAAAACACTCTAGTCTCAAGTCATAATGCGAGTAGAAGAATTAAACGAGCGAGGATAATCCCTATAGTACAAGTACATTATGATGTGAACCTAAGTCTACCCTGACAATAACATGAATCTAACTACGTACGTACTTTCATCACCTCGTGCGTGCGTAGTCCCCGCAACAAGTTGCACATAGTAAATATATCACCAAGGGGCAGTTTCCCTCTCACAGAATTAGACAGGAGATTTACCTCGCTCCGAAGTTCCACAATCGGCTCCAAAGCCCCTCTAACACCTCAAATTGATGCTCGTCGCTCCAAAACTAGTCAAACAGTGTGCAAGCCAGTAAAAATGTACTCTAATACTCATAACAAATAAATTTAGACAAATTCCTGACTCTGCTTGAAAATTCGATAAAGCAACCATTGGGCCCACGTGCCCGGAGTCCGAAATTTTTGAAGATAAACATTACCCATAATACTACGAACTCAAATATATGATTTATTCTCTATTCCATGCCCAAATTCATGGTCAAAATCCAAAAATATCAGTTTCTAGGTTTTCTACCAAAATCACACAATTTCTACTAATTTTCATGTTTAAATCCATGTATAAACCAAGTATTTAACTTGAAATAGCTGGTATTAACTTACCTCCAAGTTGCTAGGTGAATACTCCCATCAAGAAGCTCCAAAATCGCCCAAGATGAAGAGAAATGAAAAAAATGGCTGAGCGCCATTATTTTAAGCATTTTGCCCAGTGACCCTCCGCACCCGCGGACTCTTTGGCCTCTTCTGCGTATCTACTTCCGCGGCACCCTTTCCGTTCATGCTCCCTTGCCGCTTCTGTGTCCACGCCCTTCGCACCTGCGCTGTCGTGGGTGCGCAACATTTTCCGCTTCTTTGGTCCTTGGCAGCCTTGGCCCTTCCACTTCTGCGAGCCATTTCCAGCACCTGCAGACTTGCACATGCGGCTGGCCAAGCACAGGTGTGGTCGCACCAGAAGCTGAAACTTCACTATTTTTCTTAAATCCAAAATCGATCCATTAACCTTTCGAAATTCACTCGAGGCCCTCGGGACTTTAACTAATCATACCAACAAGTCCCAAAACACATTATGAACTTAGTCGAGCCTTTAAATCACATCAAACAATGCTAAAACCATGAATTGCAACCCAATTCAAGCTTAATGAACTTTAGAACTTCAAACTTCTACATTCGATGCAGAAACCCATCAAATCACGTCTGATTGACATCAAAATTTGCACACAAGTCAAAATTGACGTTACGTACCTACTCAAACTTTCGGAATCGGAATCCGACAGTGATATCAAAAAGTTCACTCCCGGTCAAACTTCCAAAATGCCAACTTCCCATAATAGGCGTTGAAACGCTCTCGGGTCATCCAAAACCCAATCTGGACATGCACCCAAGCCAAAATCATCATACGAACCTGTTAGAACTTTCAAATCCCAATTTCGAGGTTGTTTACTCAAAAGTGAAACCTTAGTAAATTTTTCCAACTTAAAGCTTCCAAAATTAGAATTTTTCATCCAAATCAACTCTGAGCTTTTCGAAATCCAATTCTGACTATACGTGCAAGTCATGATAACTGAAGTGAAGCTATTCATGGCCCCAAATAAACAAATGACGCGCTAGGGCTCAAAACGACCGGTCGGGTCATTATAGTCGTAGACATGGACGTGGCAGGGGATGAAACAATTATCGTCATCATGGTAAAATAAATAGGAGAACACTAAGGGTTTTCAAATTAATCCTTCAAAAGGTAAAATTAATATGTGCCACCGATGTGGTATGAAAGGTCATTGGGTATGTATTTACCGTACGCCAAATCATTTTGTCAAGTGTGCCTCCACATTGTTTTCTTTCTTTTTTAGGGAGGCACATCTTGCATATAAAGATGATGATTTTGGAGGCCTTACAAATATAACTCATTTAGAATTTGCTGGAGACTCCTTTGAGGATATTGACCAAAGAACTAATCATCTTACTGAGGAATGAAGCTATAATGAAAGTTATTATTTTTCATTTTATGTTTGCAACTACTTTATTTTTCTTGAGTGCATTTTCCTAATACATCATGTGTTGCTGGTTTCTACATTTTAATGTATAATGTTCTTTTTCTGTTAGTCTTTCATATTTCTTATGATGTACTTTTTGCTTTTTTATATGAAGAATATGAAAATTCTCCGCTCTTCAGTTGGACTCAAGATTAATAAAGAGTATATATGTCTTATGGATAGTGCTACAACACACTATTTTAAGAGATAAAAGATATTTCTCTTATTTGGTAAAGAAAGAAACCAATGTTAATATAATATCTGGTAATACAAGATTAATTGAAGGTTCTGGAAGAGCAAATTTTATTACTACAAGGTGGAACAATTTGGTTATTGATGAAGCACTATATTGTAGTAAATCTCAAAGAAACTTATTAAGTTTAATGATATTCGCCAAACTGGCTACCATATTGAGACTACAGATGATGAAAAGATTGAATATCTTTATATTATATAATAAAGTCTGGTAAGAAATATGACTTAAAATGTTACCTGCTCCTTCCACCGGCTTATACTACACAAGTATTAGCAGGATTCAAACACATGCCATATTAAACAAGAGGTTTACTAATCAAGATAATTTTATTATTTGGCATGGCCGGTTGGGCCATACTGGTTCTAATACAATGTGTAAAATAATTGAGAATTCACATGGACATTCAATGAAGAACCAGAAAATTCTTCGATTTAAGGAATTCTCTTGTGATGCATGTTCTCAAGGCAAATAAATTATTAGACCATCAACGATTAAAGTTAGGATGGAATCTCCTGCGTTTCTGGAACGTATACAGGGTGATATATGTGGGCTCATTCACCCTCCATGTGGACCATTCAGATATTATATAATTTTGATAGATGGATCTACAAGATGATCATATATGTGCTTATCATGAACTCACAATATGGCATTTGCAAGATTGTTGGCTCAAATAATAAAGCTAAGAGCACAATTTCCAAATTATGCAATTAAGACAATTTGTCTTGATAATGCTGGTGAGTTTACATCCCCGACCTTTCTCGATTATTGTATATCAACTAGGATAACAATTGAGCATCCGGTTGCTCATGTTCATACTCAAAATAGTCTAGCAAAATCATTGATCAAACGCCTCCAATTAATTGCTAGACCAATGCTTATGAGAAAAAATTCCCATTTCAGTATGGGGCCATTCTATTTTGCATGCAGCAGCACTTGTTCGGATAAGGCTCACAAGTTATCATAAAGTCTTTCCATTACAATTGGCTTTTGGTCAGGAGCCAAATATCACCATCTTAGAATCTTTGGTTGTGCGATATGTGTTCCGATTGCTCCACCACAACGCACAAAGATGGGTCCCCAAAGAAGGTTAGGGATATATGTTAGGTATGAATCTCCTTCTATTATAAGATATTTAGAGCCTATGACTAGAGGTTTATTTACGGCAAGATTTTCTTATTGTCATTTTGATGAATGAGTATACCCAACATTAGGGGAGAGAATAAGAAGCTGAGAAAGGAGATAGATTGGAATGCATTATCACTATCTCATTTAGATACTCGAACAAATCAATGTAAACAAGAGGTTCATTAATTGCAAAATATTTCAAATCAACTATCAGATGCATTCACTGACCTACAAAGGGTGACTAAGTCACATATTCTAACTGCTAATGCTCCAATTCGAGTTGATATCCCGACAGGACAATTAATTAAAGCAAATGAGTTTAAGTCACTCTTGAAACGTGGTAGACCAGTCAGTTCTAAAGATAAAAATCAGTGAAGAAGAAAGGGAGCAAATATTCAAAGTGAACATAATACGGAGGTAGTGGCTCAAGAAGAGCCCCGATACATAACAAATGATAAGACCTCAGGGGAGGTCCAAGCACCTGAAAATAATGAGAATGAAGATATCTCAATAAGTTATGTCTCAATGGAAAAAATATTGAACCGAAATAATATTGTTATCGATAACGTTGTTGCTTATAGTGTTGTTGTTGAAATAATACAACAAGATGAGGATATTGAACCAAAATTTGTCGATGAATGTAGATAGAGAAATGATTGGCCAAAATGAAAAGACGTTATGCAGGAAGAATTAACTTCACTTCAAAAACGTGAAGTCTTTGGACCTATAGTTCAAACGCTTGAAAGTATAAAGCCAGTAGGGTACAAATGGGGTTTTTTGCGAAAATGAAAAGATAAAAATGAAGTCATTAGATATAAAGCACTACTTGTGGCACAAGGATTTTTGCAAAGACCTGGCATTGATTATATAGATACATATTCTCCTGTGGTGGATACTATCACATTCAGGTATCTTATAAATCTGGCAGTGCATGAAAAACCTTATATGCGTCAAATGGATTTTGTCATGGCCTATTTGTACGGCTCATTAGACAATGTAATTTTTATGAAAATTCAGAAGGATTTAATATGCTTGAAGCACATAAAAATTCTCGAGAAACTTATTCAATAAAGCTTCAGAAATTCTTATACAGATTGAAACAATCAGGGCGCATGTGGTATAATCACTCGAGTGAGTACCTATTGAAAGAAGGGTACAAATTGATCTAATTTGTCCTTGTATCTTTATAAAAAGGTTCGGATCTGCATTAGTTATCATCGTTGTGTATGTTGATGATTTAAATACCATTGGAACTCCTAGAGAGCTTCCAAAAGCAGTAAACTGTTTGAAGAAAGAATTTGAAATGAAAGTTCTTGGAAAGACGAAATTTTGTCTTGGTCAACAAATTGAGTATATGAAAGATAGAATTTTTGTCCATCAATCAACATACACCGAAAAGATCGTAAAGTGATTATATATGGATAAAGCACATCTATTGAGTAGCCCGATGGTTGTAAGATCACTTGTTATGAATAAAGATCCCTCTGACATCATGAAAATGATGAAGAGCTTTTAGGTGCCGAAATGCCATATCTTATTGCAACTGGGGCATTAAAGTATCTATCCAACAATTCTCGATCATATATAGCTTTCTCAGTAAGCTTATTAGCAAGATTTAGTTCTTCCCTAAAACAAAGACACTGGAATGGTATTAAGCATATATTCAGATACTTGCAAGGGACCACAGACATGGGTTTATTCTATTCAAATGAATCCAAGTCAACGTTAACTGGTTATGCAGATATAAGACATTTATCTGATTAACATAAAGCTCGATCTCAGACAGGCTACTTGTTTATATGTGGAGGTACAACCATACCATGGAGTTCAATGAAACAGTCTATGGTTGCAACTTCTTCAAATCATGAAGAAATATTAGTCATTCATGAAGAAAGTCGAGAATGCGTTTGGTTGAGATCAATAACTCAACACATATAGGAAACATCTAGTCTTTCTTTGAAAGGAAATATTGCAACAATATTGTATGAAGACAATATTGCATTTATATCTCAACTGAAAGGAGGATACATCAAAGGATACAGAACAAAACATATTTAACAAAATTCTTCTTCACTCATGATCTTCAAAAGAATGGTGAAATAGATGTTCAGCAAGTTCGTTCAAGTGATAATTTGGCGGATCTTGTCACGACCCGAATTCCCACCATCGGGATCGTGATGGCGCCTGACGCTGCACTTGCTAGGCAAGCCAACATTAGAAGTTTGCAACATAATAATCTACAAAAATACTGAGAACCACTACAACTCAACACATAATAATTAAAGTAATAAACAGAGCTTGTATAGTAATACTGTGCATGTGAAAACTGTAAGTCTAGCTAACCAGGGTCTGGAGTCACAACTCACGGACTACTAAGAATTTACTACAAGTATTTGTCTAAAGAAAAATGTAAAATTGTTTGTGAACTAAATAAACAGTGAATGAATATAAAGGAAGGGACTCCAGCAACCTGCGGACATCGGCAGATCTACCTCGGGTCTCCTGCGGTGAAGTTAGCTACGAATCAGAATCAGCTCGGACCTATACCTGGATCTGTACAGAAAGTGCAGAGTACAGTATTAGTACAACTGACCCCATGTACTGTAAGTGTCGAGCCTAACCTCGGCGAAGTAGTGACGAGGCTAGGACAAGACACCACATGAAACTTGAGCAGTATAATCATGCTAATGGCAACAACGATAAACATAAAAATAAAGCAGAAATAATGGGAAGGGGACATGCAATGGGGAATCACAATATGAGAAATAAGGAACTGGGACAAGACAAAATCAATCAATATGTCTTAGCAAAATAAGCAAGTAAAAATAGTAAAGGAAATTGCACGGTATCATCCTTTGTGCATTTACTTTCAACCTCACCATATGAATAATACGGCACAGCATCACCCTTCGTGCATTAAACCTCACATAATATACACGGCATCACCCTTCATGATTTATCACTCTCATATCATGGCACGAAATCACCCTTCGTGCATTAAGCCTTACATATCATGGCACGCCCTTCGTGCATTAAACTTTACATATCATGGAACGACATCACCCTTCGTGCTTTACATTCTTCCTCATAATATGAATAAATCATGCACGGCATCACCCTTCGTGATTTACACTCTTCCTCACAGTTCACAGTAACGGATAGAGGGAAGTTTCACAAAGAAATCAATATTTCACCAATGATTTATTTCACAATTTAACATCTCACCATTGAATCAATATTCAGTAATTTATCAACTTCGGTGGAACCGGATATAAGTCTCCCAACATTTCAATGACAAAAATAAGCACGGATAATAGGATTTAGAACTACAAGATTCACAAAGGATAGAATTTCACTCGCATTCTATGACCCAATAAAAACGCATAGATTCTCTTCACCGCACCTATACATCGTATTCAACAACTAAACACGTAGAAAATAATCACACAATACTTATTCCCTCAAGCCAAAGTTAGACACAACACTCGCTCCAAATATCGCTTAACGCTTAATCACGCCTTTGCCTTTAAAATTAGCCTCCAAGTCCACAATATCTAGTGAACTTCCAACCAAATGATTCAACATAAGCCTTAGGAATCATCACTAATAACTACGGTTCAATTAAGTTCATATTTGAAAAAGTCAACAAAAGTCAACACCCGGGCCCGCTTGGTCCAAACCCAAAATTCGGACAAAAACCCGATTACCCCTTCACCGCCGAGCCCGGATATACCATTGATTTTGGAATCTGACCTCAATTTGAGATTAAACCCTCAAGTTTCAAAATTTACTAGTTTTCTACCCAAAATCCCCAATTCCACCATAAAAATCCTAGATTCTATGGTGAAATCTTGTTTAAAGGAGTAAAAGATTGAAAGAAAAGAGTTGAGAATCACTTAACCTCGCAAATGCGAGAAATGTTGGCCTAGCTTATGATCGCAATTGCGATAAAATCTTGGCAATTGTGAAGCCTGCTATGATCGCATTTGCGATGCCTGATCTTGCAATTGCGAGATCAAAGGCCTGTATTAGGTAGTTCTACACCAGAAAAATTTTCCTAAGTCCTAAACACCCCATAGCCTACCCGAAACTCACCTGAGCCCTCGGGGATCCAAACCAAACATGCACGCAATCCTAAAAACACCATACGGACTTGCTCGTGCGATTAAATTACAAAAATAACACCTAAAACTACGGTTTGATCACCAAAACTCATGAAATTCTCAAGAACATTTCAAAATTACTATTTTCTCAACCGGACGTCCGAATCACGTCAAATCAACTCCGATCTCCACCAAATTTCACAGACATGACTTATATATTATAATAAACCTGTACTGGGATCCGAAACCAAAATACGGGCCCGATACCAACGAGATCAAACATTAATCAATTTCTTTAAATCCTTAGAATTTCAACCTTACAATTTTCATCAAAAATTCATTTCTCGAGCTAGGGACCTCGGAATTCGATTTCGGGCATACGCCCAGGTCCCATATTTTACTACGGACCTTCCGGGATCATCGGAACACGGGTCTGGATCCGTTTACTCAAAAAATTGACCAAAGTCAACTAAAAATCACTTTTAAATCCAAAAAATTATTATTTCATAAATTTCCACATAAAGGCTTTCCGGATTTACGCCCGGAATGCGCATGCAAACGAAGTGAGTAAAAATAAGGTTTGTAAGGTAACGCGGAATAGAGTCTTAAATCACAAGATGAACCTTTGGGTCATCACAATCTCCACCTCTAAAACAAACGTTCGTCCTCGAACGAACATAGAAACGTACCTGAACTGGCGAACACGTGGGGATATCTACTCTGCATGTCCGACTCTGACTCCCAAGTAGCTGCCTCAACAAGCTGATCTCTCCACTGCACTCGAACTGGAGGTTAACTTTTCGACCTCAACTGACAAACCTGCAGGTCTAGAATTGCTACCGGCTCCTCCTCATAACTCAAATCCTTGTCCAACTGGACAAAGCTGAAATCTAACACGTGGGATGGGTCACCATGATATTTCCGGAGCATGGACACATGGAATACCAGATGAACTGAGGATAACCCTGGAGGAAATGCAAGTCTATAAGCTACCTTCCGCACTCTCTTGAGGACCTCAAATGTCCCGATATACCTAGGGCTCAACTTACCCTTCTTCCCAAATCTCATGACACCCTTCATAGGCGATACTCAAAGAAATACCCTCTCTCCGACCATGAATGCCACTTCACAAACTCTACGGTCGGCATAACTCTTTTGTCCTACTGAGTTGTACGAAGCTGATCTTGTATAATTTTGACCTTGTCCAAGGCCTCCTGTACTAAATATGTACCCAATAATCGAGCCTCCCCCTGCTCAAACCACCCAATAATGCCTCATAGGGAGCCATCTGAATACTCGACTGGTAGTTGTTATTATAGGCGAACTCTACGAGGGGAAAGAACTGATCCCACGATCCTCCGAAGTATATCACACAAGCACGGGGCATATCCTCTAAAATCATAATAGTACGCTCGAACTGCCCGTCCGTCTAGGATGAAATGTTGTGCTCAACTCAACCTGCATACCCAACTCACGCTGAACAACCCTCCAAAAGTGTGAGGTACACTGCGTACCTCGATCAGAAATGATAGACACGGGCACACCTTGAAGACGGATGATCTCCCGAATGTATATCTCTGCCAACCGCTCCGAAGAATAAGTAGTTTCCACCGGAATAAAGTGTGCTGACTTACTCAACCTATCCACAATAACCCAAACATTGTCGAACTTCCTCTAAGTCCGTGGGAGTCCAACAACAAACTCCATAGTGATCCGCTCCACTCAGGAATCTCCATCTGCTAAAGCAAACCCCCAATAATGTTGCCGTAGGTCCTAGTACATCGTGGCAGCACCCGGGTGAATAGAATACCGAGAACTATGAGTCTCCTCAAGTATCAACTCACGAATCCCATCAACATTAAGCACACATACACGACCCTGCATCCTCAAAACACCGTCATCTCCAACCGTAACCTGCTTGGTATCACCATGCCGAATAGTGTCCCTAAGGACCATCAAGTGAGGGTCATCATACTGTCGATCTCTAATACAATCAAACAAGGAAGATCGAGCGACTGTATAAGCTAGAACACGGCTAGGCTCTGAAATATCCAACCTCACAAACTTATTAGCCAAGTCTGAATGTCTGAAGCTAGCGGTCTCTCACCGACTGGAATGAATGCAAGGCTGCCCATACTCACTGCCTTCCTACTCAATGCGTCGGCCACCACGTTGGCCTTTCCCGGATGATACAATATAGTGACATCATAGTCTTTCAATAGGTCCAACCATCTCTTCTGCCTCAAATTGAGATCCTTTTTCTTGAAAAAATACTGAAGGTTGTGATGATCCGTGAAAACCTCACAAAACACGCCTTAAAGATAGGTCTCCAAATCATCAACGCGTGAACAATGGATGCAACATCTAATTCATGGACAAGGTAATTATTCTCATGAACTTTCAACTAACGAGATGCATATGCAATCACCCGACCCTCCTACATCAATACCGCTCCGAGCCCAACACGGTAGTCATCATAATACACCGTGTAAGATCCTGAACTTCAGGGTAATACCAATACCGGTGCTGAAGTTAATGTTGTCTCGAGCTTTTGAAAGCTCGCCTCACACTCGTCAAACCATCTGAATAGGGAACCCTTCTGGGTCAACCTAGTCATCAGGGCTGCTATAGATAAAAACCCCTCCAAAACTGACGGTAATAACCCGCCAAACCCAAGAAGCTCTTGATCTTTGTGGCTAAAGTGGGTCTAGGCCAGTTCTTGACTGCCTAAATATTCTTAGGATCTACCTGAATAGACTTGCTGATACGACGTGACCCAAGAACGTGACTGAATCCAACCAAAACTCGCACTTCAAAAATTTAGCATACAACTGACTGTCCCTCAAAGTCTGGAGCGCAATCCGGAGGTGCTGCTCATGCTCCTTCCGACTGCGGGAGTATATCAACATGTCATCAATAAACACAATCACAAAATAATACAGATAAGGCTTGAACACTCGGTTAATCAAGTCCATGAATGTTGTTGGGGCATTAGTCAACCCAAAGGACATCACTAGAAACTCATAGCCCATTCCGCGTTCGGAAAGTTGTCTTAGGGACATCATATGCCCTAATCTTCAACTGATGGTAGCCAGATCTCAAATCAATCTTTGAAAACACCTTGGCACCCTGAATCTGATCAAACAAATCATCAATCCTCGGCAATTTCAAGATCGGGGCTATCAACCGCTCAATCATCTCTTCGGATACTTGTTCTTGATAGTGACTTTGTTCAACTACCGATAATCTATACACATCCTCATAGATCCATCCTTCTTCTTCACGAACAAAAGTGGTGCAACCCAGGGCGAGACACTAGGTCTAGTGAAGCACTTATCAAGAAAATCTTGTAAATGTTCCTTCAATTCTTTCAACTCTGGTGGGGCTATCGGGCATGGAGGAATAGAACTGGGATAAGTGCGCGGAGCCACACAATAAAAAAGTCAATATCCCTGTCGGGTGGCATTCCTGGAAGGTCTACAGGAAATACCTCGGGAAACTCACGAACAATAAGCACCGAATCCATAGAAGAAACCTCAGTACTAGAATCACAGACATGAGCCAAATATACCAAACACCCTTTCTCAACCATGCGCCGAGCCTTCATATAGGAAATAACCCTGTTGGAGGAATGACCAAGGGTCCCTCTCCACTCTAATCGAGGCAACCCTGGCAAGGCTAATGTAATTATCTTGGCGTGACAGTCCAAGATAGCGTAATAAGGTGAAAGCCAATCCATGCTCAATATGACATCTAAATCAACTATATCAAGGAGAAAAAGGTCTACACTGGTCTCAAGACCCCCAATAACGACCACACACGAGAGGTATACACTATCTACGACAATAGCATCCCCCACGGGCATGGACACATATATAGGGGCGCTCAAAGAATCACGGGGCACAACCAAATACAAAGAAAAATAAGATGACACATAGGAGTACGTAGACCTCGGATCAAATAGAACTGGAGCATCTCTATTACAAACTGAAACAGTACCTGTGATAACAGCATTAGAGGACTTCGCCTCAGGTCTGGCTGGAAATACATAACATCGGGGTTGGGCCCCACCACCCTGAACCATGTCTCTGGGAAGACCTTTGCTGGAGGGCCTCCACCTCTAGCAGCTTGACCTCTACCTCTAACAATCTGGCCCCTATCTCTGGCTACATGACCCCTAACCCTAGCTGGCTGCGCAGGTGGTGCGGTAGCTGGTGCCAAAACCATGGCACGAGAAACCTGGTACTATGAATTGCTCGACGCACGAGGGTAATACCTAGAAATGTGTCTCGGGTCACCAGAAGTATAAAATGACTTCGGTTGCTGAGACTACTGGCCGGAAAACTAACCCTGTCGACCTGAATAACCACCCTGATAACTCTAAAGAGGAAGTGCACTGATTGGAGTTGGCTGATCAGAATAAGGCATGTAAGGGCCACGACTAACTAGGGCACCGTGGGATGCCTGAAGTGCTAAATGAAATGGCCTGGAAGGATGGCTTCTACCCTAAGTACCCCCGCCTCCAGATAAGGCACCGCTGAATCCACCAAAATAACGAGGTCTCTTGTCTGACCCCTGACCTCCCAATCCAAGAACCATCTCAACTCGCCGGGCCACATTGGCCGCATCCTAGAAAGAGATCCTTCTCCCAGTCTCCTTAGCCATTTGCAATCTGAGAGGCTGAGCAAGACCCTCAATAAATCTCCGCACCCCCTCTCTCTCTGTGGGGATCAAAAGAACAGCATGACGGGACAAATCCACGAAACCAGTCTCATGCTGAGTAACAGTCATGATGCCCTACCGGAGATGCTCGAACTGACGACGGCGCTCCTCTCTAGTAGTGATAGGCAAAAACTTCTCCAAGAAGAGATGTGAGAACTGATACCAAGTAAGAGCAGGCGATCAAGCTGGTCTAGTCAACAAATACTATCTCCACCATTTCTTGGCAGAACCAGTCATCCGGAAAGCAGCAAAGTCGACCCCATTGGTCTCCAATATACCCATGTTCCAAAGAACCTCATGGAAGCTATCAAGGTACTCCTGGGGATCCTCTAAAGTAGAACCGCTGAAATGGACTGGGAAAATCTTGGTAAACCTATCCAATATCCACAAAGCCTCTGAGGACATAGTTGTCCCATCACAGGGCGGTACTGCAGCAACTGGCTAAACTACCCTAACTGGATGAGCTGCTAGGTCTGAAACTAGGGAGCCATCTGCTCGGGAGTGTGGGTGGTAGGAGTCTGGGATCCTCCTCCAGCCTGAGATACGGCTGCTGCCACGGGGAATGCGCCAGTCTGGGCTACACTCTCCATAAGGCCCACTAGTCGAACCAAAGCATCCTAAAGCACCGGGGTAGAAATAAACCCCTCTGGGACCTGAGTTGGTCCTGCCAGAATGGTCTGAGCTGGAGCCTCCTCACCGAGCTCTATCTGAGGCTCCGCAACTAGAACTGCTGCTTGGGCCCTGGGCTAAGCCCTGCCCCTACCTCGGCCTTTGCCCTTTGTAGGAGCTGCTACAGGAGGATCCGGTTGTTGATCAGCGAAAGAAGCGGTACGTGTTCTCGCCATTTGCGAGAGAATAAGAAAAGAAAAGTTCAATCAATATTGGGACAACAAGAATCACACGATAGAGTTGAATAAAAGTGAAATTGTTCCATATTTTGTAGCCCCTTGAGATAAGTATAGAAGTCTCTGTACCGATCCCCCAGACTCTACTAAGCTTGTCCATGAATTATGAGACGTAGGTAACCTAGTGCTCTGATACCAACTTGTCGCGACCTGAATTCCCACTATCAGGACCGTGATGGCGCCTAACGCTGCACTTGCTAGGCAAGCCAACATTAGAAGTTAGCAGCATAATAATCTTATAAAAATACTGAGAACCACTACAACTCAAAACATAATAATTAAAGTAATAAACGGAGCTTAGTAATACTGCGCATGTGAAAACTGTAAGTCTAGCTACCCAGGTCTGGAGTCACAACTCATGGACTACTAAGAATTTACTACAAGTGTTTGGGTTAAAGAAAAATGTAAAACTGTTTGTGAACTAAATAAAGGAAGGGACTCCAGGAATCTGCGGATGTCGGCAGATCTACCTCAGGTCTCGTGTGGTGAAGTCAGCTATGAATCAGAATCAGCTCGAACCTATACCTCGATCTACACAAAAAAGTACAGAGTACAATATCAGTACAACCGACCCCATGTACTGGTAAATGTCGAGCCTAACCTCAGCGAAATAGTGATGAGGCTAGGACAAGACACCACATAAAACCTGAACAGTATAATCATGCTAATGGCAACAATGATAAACATAGAAATAAAGTAGAAATAATAGGAAGGGGACATGCAATGGGGAATCACAATATAATAAATAAGGAACCGGGACAAGACATAATCAATCAATATGCCTTAGCGGAATAAACAAGTAAAAACACTAAAGGAAATTGAACGGCATCACCCTTCCTTCTTTTACTCTCAACCTCACCATATGAATAATACAACAGGGCATCACCCTTCGTGCATTAAACCTCACATAATATACACGGCATCACTCTTCGTGCTTTATCACTCTCATATCATGGCACGGAATCACCATTCGTGCATTAAACCTCACATATCATGGCACGACATCACCCTTTGTGCTTTACACTCTTCCTCACAATATGAATAAATCATGCACGACATCACCCTTCATGATTTACACTCTTCCTCACAGTTCACAGAATCAATAATAACGGATAGAGGGAAGTTTCACAAAGAAATCAATATTTCACCAATGATTTATTTCACAATTTAACATCTCACCCTTGAAAGAATATTCAATAATTTATCAACTTCGGTGGAACCGAAAATAAGTCTCCCAACATTTCGATGACAACAATAAGCACGGATAATAGGATTTAAAATTACAAGATTCACAAAGGATAGATGTTCACTCGCATGCTATAAACCAATAACAACGCATAGATGCTCTTCACCTCACCTATACATCGTATTCAACAACTAAACACGTAGCAAATAATCACACAATACCTATTTCCTCAAGCCAAAGTTAGACACAACACCCGCTCCCAATATCGCATGCTCAATCACAACTTTGCCTTTAAAATTGCCTCCGAGTCCACAATATCTAGCAAATTCCCAACCAAATGATTCAACATAATCCTTAGGAATCATCCCCGATAACTACGGTTCAATTAAGTTCATATTTGAAAAAGTAAACACCCAGGTCCGTTTGGTCCAAACCCGTAATTCGGACCAAAACCCGATTACCCATTCACCCCCGAGCCCGGATATACCATTGGTTTTGGAATCCGACCTCAATTTGAGGTCTAAATCCCCAATTTTCAAAATCCCTAGTTTTCTACCCAAAATCCCCAATTCCACCATAAAAATCCTAGATTCTATGTTGAAATCTTGTTTAAAGAAGTAAAAGATTGAAAGAAAAGAGTTAAGAATCACTTTCTATGATTGGGGGAAGAATTGGTCTTTGGAAAATCGCCTCTTGAAGTTTAGGTTTTGAAAAATGGGAGAATGAATGAAAAATCTCGTCTAAGTCCAAAGTTATCAGCTGCAGATGTTGCAATTGCGACCTGAGCTTCACAAATGCGAAGGAACAATCGTAATTGTGATGACCTTCACATTCCTGCTGCATTCGCAAATGTGAGAGTAGTGTCGCATTCTGCGACCACTGATCCTCGCAAATGCAAGTGAATGTTCGCATTTGCGAACCTGAGCTTCCTAAACTCCCTTCGCAATTGCGAAGGTAACTTCGCAAATGCGAGAAATGCTGTCCTGGCTTATTATTGCAATTGCGATAAAATCTTGGCAATTGCGAAGCCTGCTATGATCGCATTTGTGATGCCTGATCTTGCAATTGCGAGATCAGAGGCCTATATCAGCTGGTTCTACACTAGCAAAATTTTCCTAAGTCCTAAACACCCCATAGCCTACCCGAAACTCACCCGAGCCCTCGGGGCTCCAAACCAAACATGAACGCAAGCCTAAAAACATCATACAGACTTGCTCGTGCGATGAAATTACAAAACTAAAACCTAAAACTATGGTTTTAGCACCAAAACTCATGAAATTCTCAAGAACATTTCAAAATTACTATCTTCTCAACCGACGTCCGAATCACGTCAAATCATCTTCGATCTCCACCAAATTTCATAGACGTGACTTACATATTATAATAAACCTGTACCCGAACTCCGTCAAATCATCTTCGACCTCAACTGACGAACCTGCCGGTCTAGAATGGCTATCGGCTCCTCCTCATAATTCAAATTCTTGTCCAACTGGACAGAGCTGAAATCTAAAACGTGGGACGGGTCACCATGATATTTCCGGAGCATGGACACATGGAATACCGGATGAACTGAGGATAATCCTGGAGGCAATGCAAGTCTATAAGCTACCTCCCCCACACTCTCGAGGACCTCAAATGGCCCGATATACCTAGCGCTCAACTTTCTTTTCTTCCCAAATCTCATGACACCCTTCATAGGCGATACCCAAAGCAATACCCTCTCCTCGACCATGAATGCCACATCACGAACTCTACGGTCGGCATAACTCTTTTGCTGTACGAAGCCGATCCTGTATAATTTTGACCTTGTCCAAGGCCTCTTGTACTAAATCTGTACCCAATAATCGAGCCTCCTCCGGCTCAAACCACCCAACTGGCGACCTGCACCGTCTACCATATAACGCCTCATAGGGAGCCATCGGGATGCTTGACTGATAGTTGTCATTGTAGGCGAACTCTGCGAGGGGCAAGAACTGATCCCACGATCCTCTGAAGTCTATAACACAAGTGCGGAGAATATCCTATAAAATCTGAATAGTACGCTCGGACTACCCGTCCGTCTGAGGATGAAATATTGTGCTCAACTCAACCCGCTTACCCAACTCACGTTGAACGACCCTCCAAAAGTGCAAGGTAAACTGCGTACCTCGATCAGAAATGATAGACACGGGCACACTTTGAAGACAGACGATCTCCCGAATGTAAATCGCTGCCAACCGCTCCGAAGAATAAGTAGTTGCCACCGGAATGAAGTGTGTTGACTTAGTCATCATATCCACGTAGGAGTCCAACAACAAAGTCCATAGTGATCCGCTCCCACTTCCACTCAGGAATCTCCATCTGCTGAAGCAAACCACCAGGTATTTGGTGCTCATACGTTTTTGACAATTCAAGCACCGAGATACATAAGCAATTATATCGTTCTTCATCCTTCGCCACCAATAATGCTGTTGCAGGTCCTGGTATATCTTGGCAGCACCCGGGTGAATAGAATACCGAAAATTGTAAGTCTTCGCAAGGATCAATTCACAAAGCCCGTAAACATTAGGCACACATAAACGACCTTGCATCCTCAAAAAACTTTCACCTCCAACTGTAACATGCTTGGCATCACCATGCCGAACTGTGTCCCTAAGGACCATCAAGTGAGGGTCATCATACTGCCGATCTCTGATACGCTCAAACAAGGAAGACCGAGCGAGTGTATAAGATCGAACACAACTGGGCTCTGAAATATCCAAACTCACAAACTGATTAGCCAAAGTCTGAATGTCTGAAGCTAGTGGTCTCTCACCGACTGGAATGAACGCAAAGCTGCCCATAGTCACTGCCTTCCTACTCAATGTGTCGGCCACCACATTTGCATTTCCCGGATGATACAATATAGTGTCATCATAGTCTTTCAATATCTCCAACCATCTCCTCTGCCTCAAATTGAGATCCTTTTGCTTGAAAAAATACTGAAGGCTGCAATGATCTGTGAAAACCTCACACGGCATGCCATAAAGATAGTGTCTCCAAATCTTCAACGCGTGAACAATGGATGCCAACTCTAAGTCATGGACAGGGTAATTATTCTCATGAACTTTCAACTGACGAGATGCATATGCAATCACCCTGCCCTCCTGCATCAATACCGCTCTGAGCCCAACACGGGAGGCATCACAATACACCGTGTAAGATCCTGAACCTAATGGTAATACCAATACCGGTGTTGAATTCAATGCTGTCTTGAGCTTCTGAAAGCTCGCCTCACACTTGTCCGACCATCTGAATGGGGAACACTTCTAGATAAACCTGGTCATCGGGGCTGCTATAGATGAAAACTCCTCCAAAACCAACGGTAATAACCCACCAAACCCAAGAAGCTCCTGATCTTCGTGGCTGAAGTGGGTCTAGGCCAGTTCTTGACTTCCTCAATCTTCTTAGGATCTACCTGAATACCTTATACTGATACGACGCGACCCAAGAACACGACTGAATCCAACAAAAACTCGCACTTCAAAAATTTAGCATACAACTGACTGTCCCTCAAAGTCCGGACCGCTATCCGGAGGTGCTGCTCATGCTTCTTCCGACTAAGGAAGTATGTCAAAATGTCATCAATAAACACAATCACAAAGGAATCCAGATAAGGCTTGAACACTCGGTTCATCAAGTGCATGAATACTGCTGGGGAAATAGTCAACCCAAAGGACATCACCAGAAACTCACAGTATCCATACCGCGTCCGAAAAGCTATCTTAGGGACATCGGATGCCCTAATCTTCAATTGATGGTAGCCAGATCTCAAATCAATCTTTGAAAACACCTTGTCACCCTGAAGCTGATCAAACAAATCATCAATCCTCGGCAATGGATATTTGTTCTTTATAGTGACTTTGTTCAACTGCCAATAATCTATACACATCCTCATAGGTCCATCCTTCTTCTTCACGAACAAAAGTGGTGCACCCCAGGGTGAGACACTAGGTCTAATGAAGCCCTTATCAAGTAAATCTTACAATTGTTCCTTCAATTCTTTCAACTCTTGTGGGGCCATCGGGTATGGAGGAATAGAAATGGGTTGAGTGTCCGAAGCCACATCAATGCAAAAGTCAATATCCCTGTCGGGTGGCATCCCCGACAGGTCTGCAGGAAACACCTCAGGAAACTCACGAACAACAGGCACCAAATCCATAGAAGGAACCTCAGTACTAGAATCACAGACATGAGAAAAATAGGCCAAACACCATTTCTCGACCATGCGCCGAACCTTCATATAATAAATAACCCTACTGGAGAAATCACCAGGGGTCCATCTCACTCTAATCGAGGCAACCGCGACAAGGCTAATGTCACTGTCTTGGCGTGATAGTCCAAGATAGCGTAATAAGGTGACAGCCAATCCATGCCCAATATGACATTGAAATCAACCATATCAAGGAGCAAAAGGTCTACACTGGTCTCAAGACCCCCAATAACGACCACACACGAGCGATATACACTATCTACGATAATAACATCCCCCACGGGCGTGGACACATATACAGGGGCGCTCAAAGAGTCACGGGGCACAACCAAATATGAAGAAAAATAAGATGACACATAGGAGTACGTAGACCCCAGATCAACAGAACTGAAGCATCTCTATTAAAAACTGAAACAGTACCTTTGATAACAACATCGGAGGACTCCGCCTCAGGTATGGCTGGAAATGCATAACATCGTGGCTGGGTCCCACCACCTTGAACCATGTCTCTGGGATGACCTTTGACTGGCGGGCCTCCCCCTCTAGCAGCCTGACCTCCACCTCTAACAATCTGGCCCCTACCTCTGGCTACCTGACCCCTACCCCTGGCTGGCTGGGCAGCTGGTGCCAGAACCATGGCACAAGAACCCTATTACTGTGAACTGCTCGACGCACGAGGTCAATACCTAGCAATATGCCTCGGGTCACCACAAGTATAACATGACTTTAGTTGCAACGATTGCTGGCCGGCAAACTGACCTTGTCGACCTGAATAACCACCTTGATAACTCTAAAGAGGAGGTGCACTGATAGGAGCTGGTTGATCATAATAAGACATGTAAGGGCCAAGACTACCTGGGGCACCGTGGGATGCCTTAAGTGCTGAATGAAATGGCCTGGAAGGATTTCCTCTACCATAAGTACCCTCGCCTCCAGATGAGGCACCGCTGAATCCACCAGAATAGCGAGGTCTCTTGTCTGATCCCTAACCTCCCAATCCAAGAACCATCCCAACTCACCGGGCCACATTGGTCGTATCCTAGAAAGAGATCTTGCTCCACGTCTTCTTAGCCATCTGCAATCTGATAGGCTGAGCAAGACCCTCAATAAATCTCCTCATCCTCTCTCTCTCTCTATGGGGAGCAAAAGAACAGCATGACGAGACAAATCCCCGAAACGAGTCTTATACTGATTAACAGTCATGATGCCCTGCTGGAGACGCTCGAACTGACGGCGGCGCTCCTCTCTAGTAGTGATAGGCAGAAACTTCTCCAAGAATAGATGTGAGAACTGATCAGAAGTAAGAGCAGGCGACCCTGCTGGACTAGTTAACAAATAGTATCTCCACCATTTCTTGGCGGAACCAGTCATCTGGAAAGCAGCAAAGTCGACCCCATTGGTCTCCAATATACCTATATTCCAAATAACCTCATGGAAGTTATCAAGGTACTCCTGGGGATTCTCTAAAGTAGAACCGCTGAAATGGACTGGGAAAATCTTGGTAAACCTATCCAATATCCATAAAGCCTTGGAGGACATAGTTGTCCCATCACCGGGCAGTACTGCAGCAACTGGCTAAACTACCCTAACTGGATGAGATGCTGGGGTCTAAAACTGGGGAGCCATCTGCTCTGAAGTATGGGTGGTAGGAGTCTGGGGCCCTCCTCCAGCCTGAGATACGGCTGCTGCCACGGGGAATGCGCCAGTCTGGGCTACACTCTCTATAAGGCCCACTAGTCGAACCAAAGCATCCTAAAGCACCGGGGTAGAAATAAACCCCTCTGGGACCTGAGTTGATCCCGCCGAAATGGTCTGAGTTGGAGCCTCCTCACCGAGCTCTATCTGAGGCTCCACAAATAGAGCTGCTACTTGGGCCCTGGGCTGAGCCCTGCCTTGCCTCGGCCTCTGCCCTTTGTAGGAGCTGATGCTGGAGGATCCGGTTGCTGATCAGCGGAAGAAGCGGTACGTGTTCTCGCCATCTGCGAGAGAATAAGAATAGAAGGGTTCAATCAGTATTGGGACAACAAGAATCGCATGACAGAGTTGAATAGAAGTGAACTTGTTCCTAACATTTTATCCTCTGGGAGATAAGTATAGACGTCTTCGTACCGATCCTCCAGACTCTACTAAGCAGTCAATGAATTGTGAGACCTAGGTAACCTAGTGCTCTGATACCAACTTGTCACGACCCGAATTCCCACTGTCGGGACCGTGATTGCGCCTAACTCTACACTTGCTAGGCAAACCAACATTAGAAGTTTGCAACATAATAATCTTTTTTTTTCCGGATTAACGTTATATTATATTGATTCTAAAAAACTTACAAGTTGAGTCCTAGTAGTAGCTTTGACTCACTACTACCCCTTTACATAATTTATCTATGACAAGTAAATAAAAGTGTCTACTACCTATACTAGCAAAGTAGTCATTTGTATCATTTTTATTCCTTTCTATACTGTCTATACAATCTTCATGGAATCCAGTCTAGATTTTTCAATGGAACTCTCCATTTCCTCTTATGCTTCCATCGAACATGAATGTGTAGTACTATTTCTTTACAAATCTGGTTCTCGTCATATTTGCTGGCTTCAAATCTGCCTCTATTTCTTTCTCTCCATATCAATGCCACTGTCGTGGCAAAAACACAGCATGTGATGCCACTTATGCCTTCTCTCCTCTTTGACTTTTTACTAATACATTTCACTTCACAGTCCCAATCTCCTATACTTATTTTATGTCCCAACCATAAAAACATTTTAGACCACAAACTCTTTGTTTTTGGACGCTCAAAGAATAGGTGGCTAAATGTTTCTATAGTTTGCCTATAGAATATGCATTCAGTTGGCACAGAAATGCCAAACTTCATCAATCTATCAACTGTTTCTAACCTCCTCTACATTTCAAGCCATAGTATGAACATGTACCTCGGATGCACACTTTTATGTAACATTAAGCCTTTCCATTCAAATTTGCAACACTCTGGGATCATCTTCATGTACGTTTTCTTGATCTGTAACTTGCCATTCCTGCACAGACTTCTTAGCCTTTCCTGCATGGTCCCTTGGAGTTGTGAGTGCCTCGGTATCACTTCCTTGCTATCCATTATCTTCCTTATTACCCAAGATGCCATCTTGGGAGTAGGCATTGTGTCCAGGTCCTTCTTCTTTATATATAATCTATGCATCCATCGAATCCATACGCAATCCTCCTTCCTAGTTAGATCGCATAGGTGTTTAGTAATTGCTGCTTTGTTCCACACCTTGATGTCCAGTATGTTTAAGCCTTAAGCTGCTATTGGTTTGCATACACTCTCCCAAGCTATTAATGCTTTCTTTGATACAGTTACACTGCCTGTCCATAGAAATGTCCTGCAAATAGTTTCAATCATTTTCAACACCTTTTTTGGAATGATGAACACCTGAGCCCAGTAATTCTGGATGCCAAATAGGACTGCCTTGATCAGTTGACACCTTCCTGCATAAGATAATAACCTTGCTGACCAACATGTAACCTTTGCTGCTATCTTCTCGATTAGAGGCATATACTGGCCAATATTTAACTTTTTTGAGTCCAATGGAATTCCCAAATATCTGAAAGGCAGTTTTCCTTCAATAAATCTCAGTGTTTGCAGGATTTCTTCTCTAGCCTTCTGATCTATCCCAGCCATATATATAGCACTTTTACTAACATTTTCCTGCAATCTAGAAGCCTGTGAAAACCTGTTGAAAGCATTGTTTAGAATCCTTATAGACTCTATATCAGCTCGATAGTACATCAGCAAATCATCATCAAACCACACATGAGTGATGTTCAGCTTCCTACACTTAGGATGGAAATTAAAGTCTCCATTCCTTTGCAATTGCTTCAGTTCTCTACTCGAATACTCCATGGCTATAACAAATAAGTAAGGAGACATAGGATCTCTTGTCTAATCCTTTTTTTCCCCTTAAAAGGTTTAGTCAATCCACCATTTAGAACCAATGAGTATGTAACTGTAGTAACACAAGTCATAATATTGCACAAATTTGAAAGGAAACCCAAGGTCTATCAGCATTTGCTTCAGAAAACTCCATTCCAAAGTATCATAGTCTTTTCTTAGATCTACTTTCATCACACACCTTGGAGACACTCCTTTCCTAGCATATCCCTTAAACAACTCATGACTTAGCAGAATATTGTTTATTGTACTTCTTCCTTCGATAAAGGTTGATTGTGACTGATCAATCAACCCATCAAGTACCCTCTTTATCCTCCTTGTAAGTATTTTAGAAATGATCTTATACAAAGTAGTACAGCAAGCAACTGGCTTGTAATCTTTTACTTTTGCTGGATTTTTCACTTTAGGGACTAAAGTAATAGTTGTTGGGCAAACTGTTTGTGTTGAAGAAATCTTTTATTGATGCAAAGATATCCTCTTTCACTATCTCCTAGTTTCTTGTAAAGAGCTCCACATGAAAGCCATCAACCCCTGGTGCTTTGTCTTTTGGCATATACTTAATTGCTTCAGTTATCTCCTCTAGAGTCACATTTTGAATCTATGTTATTTGTTGGGCCACAGTTAAGCAAGGTCCTTCTCTTATGAAAGCTTTATTAGCACATGGTAATTCTCCACCACAATCCCCCATTAAGGACTGGAACACAGCTAGGAATTCCTGCTCCATAAGCTTAGTTTCAGTTAACTTTACCCCTCTATCTGTATAAATGGTAGTTATACTATTTTTACTGGATCTAATCTTCCATTGGGAATGGATGTATTTGGTATTTGCATCCCCACATTCAATCCAAAATGCCTTTGATTTCTGTCTCATCACTTGTTCCTCCACATTGCTCCATTTCTCTATATCCTCTAATGTTGTTTTCTCTGCATTTATAAAGGATGGAATCAAAGGATTTTGACTCATCTGGCTTTGCACAATGTCCAACTTCTCTCTTGCCTGCTCAAGCTTTTTCTTGTATGAGGCCATATAAATATTTATCTCATTAAGCTGCTCTTTCATAGTCTTCAATTTGTTCCATATTTGCTCCATAGGTGCACCTTCATATTCCTGATCCCATACCTGTTAAATGACATTTTGAAACTGTGGGTGATCCATAATATTTGTATATAGCCTGAATGGTTTAGGGTGTAATAATTTCTGGCTGCCACATCTTATAAGGATAGGAGAATGATCAGATATTGATGGATTCATATAGTTTTCTTCCACATGCCCATACTGTTGAATCCACTGATAATTTCCTAGTTTCCAATCTATATTACTATACACTCTATTCCCAGTACCTTGTTTATTCGTCCAAGTATAATGCCACCCCTTTTCTCTAATTGGAGTTAGTTGCATATCATCAGTCATCCTTTTAAATCCATGTACTTCAGCAGTAGTTACAAGAGAACCTATTTTATCATCAGAGAATAGAACATTATTAAAATCACCACTTAACAACCATGTCTCCTGACTTGATACCTTAATCTGCCTGAGGTCCCTCCATAAACTCTCCCTCTTGTGTCCATCATTATGAGCATAAATGACACTAAGTTGGGTTTTAAACTGATTTCTAGGATCCTCCACACTGCAATGGATGAATTGATCTGTCATGTGGCTCACTGTCACTTGAATATGGATTCTCCATAATATCCAGATTCTACCATTCAAGGCAAATGAGTAGTTGCAACATACATTCCATCCTTTAGCTATCTTCTTCTGGATTTTCTTTGCTTTATGCTCCTTGACTCTAGTTTCTATACATCCCATAATATCTACTTTATTGGTAGTAATAAGAGTTTTAATCTCTTTTTATTTATGGGCTTGATTTAGCCCCCTAATGTTCCGGGTAACAAATATCATTTAGATATCAGAGGGTATGGTGGTCCTGGTTCAGCTTGTTGACCACTCCTTCCTTTATGCATATGCACAGAAATACTCTTGCCTTTATCAATCTGCTTCCCCATTTCTGCAATATTACATCCAGTTTCAAGGGCCTCATTTCCCTCTCTTACTGAACTTTGCATATCACTAGTCTGCAGTGCATTTTCTTTTCTATCTTTCACCTTTTCTACACATTGTATATCATGTGCATCTTCCTGTACTGTCATCACTCCTAATAAGGTATCTGCATTCACTTGAGTTTGTTTGACAAGCCAGGTTTGTTTCACATTCTTCCCCTGCTTCTTGCCTCTTCTTCTATGCCCTTTCTTCTTCTCCTCATCATTGGTCTCCCGTTTCTCTTCACATTTAGTGTTATACCAGCAATCTATAGAATCATGCCCAAACCTTAAACAATCATTACCAAAACTAGGCTTCCAGTCATATTCAATTGCTTGAATTAGTGGACCATAAGGTGATTCTATCTCAATCTGGTCTGGTAGTGTATAGGCAGCATCCACCTCCACAAGGACTCTAGCATAGGATATCTTTTCATAGTGAGCAGTAAATTTATCAGTGTATAATGGTTTTCCAATAGCACTTCCCATTTTTCTAAGAGCTTCAGTCAACCAAAATTCCACTGGCAGCCCGGGAAACCTTACCCATACTGGAATTATACTTAGAACATCCTTGTTGAATGAAAAATCAATTTCCTAAATTTTGAGTACCATAGGATTGTTCCTGTATGTGTAAGCTCCTGACTGTAGAACTTGATCCCTATAAGCTATGGTATTGAATCTAAAAATACAGTATCCCTCAGCATGCACCAGGATCTGAAGTTTTGTAACAAAGTTCCAGACATTCATCACAAAATTCTCCACAAATTTTTCATACGGATTTTCTCCAACTATATAGCCAATAAGAGCAGTTTTCCAGTAATTTTCCTGAGATTGTAAATCTTCCTCACACAGTTTAACAATATTCTTACCATCTCTATCAATTGGAGGCACAGGTTTGCGAGCTACGATTCATCAATTAGTGTTTTCCCCATTTGCGAGCTACGATTACCTCGAACAATATCAGCTGTCGTAGGTGTTGCTTTCTCTGATCCACTGGCTTCTGAATATTGCAAGCGTCTCACCGTTGGATTCATCTGTCCTTCCATTTTTACCGGTTGAAGTTGAATCTCACCATCTGAGCTACTCGATTCATGTCCTTCCTCAATCGATTGATACTTCTGTGGGAGAAAACTACCAAAAGTTAAGGGAGGTAGTTTCATCTGAATGCCATTTTCTGGAGTAATCATCTTCTCCGTCTGTGGAACAGTGCCATGTAAGATTTTCTAGCGACGAGCCATTAATTCCGGTAACAATTGCAAATCTTTCTATTGTGCGTCGAGAGAAACGGTTACGTGCATCAGAAGCATAATAGGTCCCAACATAATAATCTTACAAAAATACTGAGAACCACTACAACTCAACACATAATAACTAAAGTAATAAACGGAGCTTATATACATGTGAAAACTGTAAGTCTAGCTACCCAGGGTCTGGAGTCACAACTCACGGACTACTAAGAATTTACTACAAGTATTTGGCTGAAAGAAAAATGTAAAATTGTTTGTGAACTAAATAAACAGTGAATAAATATAAAGGAAGGGACTCCAGGAATCTGCGGACGTTGGCAGATCTACCTTGGGTCTCCTGCAGTGAAGTCAGCTACGAATCAGAATCAGCTCGGACTTATACCTGGATCTGCACAGAATTTGCAGAGTGCGGTATTAGTACAACCGACCCCATATACTGGTAAATATCGAGCCTAACCTAGGCGAAGTAGTGACGAGGCTAGGACAAGACACCCAACAAAACATGAACAGTATAATCATGCTAATGGCAACAACGATAAACATAGAAATAAAGCAGAAATAATGGGAAGGGGACATGAAATGGGGAATCACAATATAAGAAATAAGGAACCAAGAAAAGACATAATCAATCAATATGCCTTAGTGAAATAAACAAGTAAAAACAGTAAAGGAAATTGCACGGCATCACCCTTTGTGCTTTTACTCTCAACCTCATTATATGAATAATACGGCACGGCATCACCCTTCGTGTATTAAACCTCACATAATATACACGGCATCACCCTTCGAGCTTTATCACTCTCATATCATGGCACGACATCACTCTTCATGCATTACACCTCACATATCATGGCACGGCATCACCCTTCGTGCTTTACACTCTTCCTCACAATATGAATAAATCATGCACGACATCATCCGTCGTGCTGTTTACTCTTCCTCACAGTTCACAGAATCAATAATAACAGATAGAGGGAATTTTCACAAAGAAATCAATATTTCACCAATAATTTATTTCACAATTTAACATCTCACCCTTGAATCAAATATTCACAAATTTATCAACTTCGGTGGAACCGGATATAAGTCTCCCAACATTTTAGTGACAACAATAAGCACGGATAATAGGATTTAAAACTACAAGATTCACAAAGGATAGAATTTCACTCGTATGCTATGACCCAATAACAACACATAGATGATCGTCACCTCACCTATACACCGTATTCAACAACTAAACACGTAGCAAATAATCACACAATACATATTCCCTCAAGCCAAAGTTAGACACAAAACTTACCTCGCTCCCAATATCTCTTAACGCTCAATCACAACTTTGCCTTTCAAATTAGCCTTCGAGTCCACAATATCTAGCAAATTTCCAACCAAATGATTCAACATAAGCCTTAGGAATCATCCCCGATAACTACAATTCAATTAAGTTAATATTTAAAAAAGTCAACACCCCGGGCCCACTTGGTCCAACACACGAAATTCGGACCAAAACCCGATTACCCATTCACCTCCGAGCCCAGATATACCGTTGGTTTTGGAATCCGACCTCAATTTAAGGTCTAGATCCCCAAATTTCGAAATCCCTAGTTTTCTACCCAAAATCCCCAATTCCACCATGAAAATCCTAGATTTTATGTTGAAATCTTGTTTAAAGAAGTAAAAGATTGAAAGAAAAGAGTTAAGAATCACTTACCTATGATTTGGGGAAGAATTGGTCTTTGAAAAATCGCCTCTTGAAGTTTAGGTTTTGAAAAATGGGAGAATGAATGAAAAATTCCGTCTAAGTCCAAAGTTATCAGCTGCAGATGTCGCAATTGCGACCTGAGCTTCGCAAATGCGAAGGAACAATCACAATTGCGATGAATTTCACATTCATGCTGCCTTCGTAAATGCGAGAATAATGTCGCATTTGCGACCACTGATCCTCGCAAATGCGAGTGAATGTTCGCATTTGCGAACGTGAGCTTCCTAGACTTCCTTCGCAATTGCAAAGGTAACCTCGCAAATGCGAGAATTGCTGGCATAGCTTATGATCGCAATTGCGATAAAATCTTGGCACTTGCGAAGCCTGCTATGATCGCATTTGCGATGCCTGATCTCGCAATTGCGATGCCTGATCTCGCAATTGCGAGATCAGAGGCCTGCATCAGGTAGTTCTACACCAGCAAAATTTTCCTAAGTCCTAAACACACCGTAGCCTACATGAAACTCACCCGAGCCCTCGGGGCTCCAAACCAAACATGCATGCAACCCTAAAAACATCATACAGACTTGCTCGTGCGGCCAAATTACAAAACTAACACCTAAAACTACGGATTTAGCACCAAAACTCATGAAATTCTCAAGAAGATTTCAAAATTACTATCTTCTCAACCGGACGTACGAATCACGTCAAATTAACTCCGATCTCCACCAAATTTTACAGACATGACTTATATATTATAATAAATATGTATCGGGTTTCGAAACCAAAATACGGGCTCGATACCGACGAGATCAAATATTAATCAATTTCTTTAAATCCTTAGAATTAATCAGTCTTACAATTTTCATAAAAAATTCATTCCTCGAGCTAGGAACCTCGTAATTCAATTTCGGGCATAAGCTCAGGTCCCATATATTACTACGAACCTTCCGGGATCATCGAAATACGGGTCCGGGTACGGTTACTCAAAACGTTGACCCTAGTCAACTAAAAATTATTTTTAAATCTCAAAAAATATTATTTCATATATTTTCACATAAAGACTTTCCGGCATTATGTCCGGATTGCGCACATAAATCGAGGTGAGTAGAAATAAGATTTGTAAGACTAACGCGCGCGGAATAGAGTCTTAAATGACAAGATGATCCTTTGAGTCATCACAAATCTGTTTACTAAGGCATTGCCAACCTCAACTAAAATTACACGCTTTACTTCTTTTTTCTTAACTAAGATTTTGTCCCATTGGTTTTTCCTAGTAAAAGTTTTAATGAGGCAACGAGTAATGTGTATTACAAATAACTATGTACTTCCCAGGTATTTCCTGTTAAGCTCTTAATGATGCATTTTTTTTACATGGTCATCCAAGGAGGAGTGTTGTAAATATTATGTGGATGAATGTCCATCTGTGAATAGTTTGTGAATGAATTTTCACACTTTATGTTAATCTTTTGCACTATTTTACTATAGGATTCTTGACCTTTTTATACCTATAAATTGACATGTAATCGGATTGTAAATGACACATAATTGAAAAAGAAAAACTTCTCTTCTTTCTATCTCTATTTATTATTTATGTTTTACTAAATTACTTTTATTTTATAACAGTTCTGTATTTTTTTTTTCATTTTTCAAAGATAATGTAATAGCAACAACAGACACATTATATTTCTTTTCAATTCATTACGTTATACAAAATAAGAATAAAAACGAAAAGTACTAGAAATGCTATATATTTTCTACTTTAAATATCTGTAACAGGGATAAAAGACTCCTAGAAAGCATATGACCTAGAGTAATTATTAACATGATTATAATGTATTCTCAGCCAATTAGTATCACTTATATAAGAAAATTTCTTCTAGTATACCCTATTTTTGTTTTTGCAAGGTTGCGTTAAATTGTCTTAGTATAATCATTCTAAAAATTGATCGCTTACTTCTGATTCATATAGATCTATTTGACTAGACATAAAATTTAACAACATCTTCGGCTAAGCTACTAACAACTACTTATTTTGAAAGTACATTTTTTAAAAAGTACTTTTCAAAAAAGTATTATTGAAGATTAGCAGTTTGTGTTTGTAATTTTGTATAATATTTGATAAGCATGTTGTGGTTGGCCAAGTCTTTGAATAAGTACTCTTGAGCATTAAATTACGAAAAAAAGTAAAGGTTTAATTTGCAATTAGTATTATTTAAAATATAGTAATCGCAAATAATAATTTTGGGTATCCGATATTACTTAATGTTTATATGATGATTTAAATATAAATACATCATTCAGTATAAACTAAAAGTAATTTTTTTGTAGAAAGACAATTCAAAAAAGGAATAAGAGAAGGAAAATAAAAGTACAATGAAAATAGGAAATAAAGGTACAATGGAAATAAAAAAAAGAGAGAGAAGAAATGATAACATGGACAACAAGGAAAAGAAAAAGATTAATTAATAAGGAATAATTTAAAAAATATAAATTTATATTAAGGATATTTTTATCTTGAATAATTTAAGTTTTATTTTTTTACTTCTGATTCTTGAAAGAAGCTAGAATTTATAGTTTTTCTGAAGAAAAAGAAACAGAAAAAACAATTTGTTGCTATTCAAAAGCATTTTTCTATCTTGGCTAAACAACTCAAATTTTTCAAACAATGTTTTTTGTAAAAGAAAATTACTTTTGGCCAAGCTAAACAAAGACTATCAAAATTTGTGATGTTAAACATATTAGAGCGCTCGTTGTCGCTATAAAAACTTATCATAGATAATAGAATTAAAGTTTAAGTTAAATTACTTTTAAATATAGAATAGGATCATTTTGGAACAAACCTAAAAAAATAGATTTACGTTAATTGAAATGGAACTGGTAATAGAAAATAACCGCATTAGGACTTTTTCTTTTCTTACCTAGATTGTTTCTGCTTTTATTTTTTGTCTGATTTTCTTGTCCAATACTCACCAAAAAAATAAGACTAAGAACAAAAAATAACACAAAAGAAAAATCTCTTGTAATCCAAACACAATATTTTTTTAAACTACGTCATGGTCTGCTAAAAGCAAAATAGAGATTTCAAATTTTTTGGGGGAAGTGCAAAAATAGCCATTTTCAGGATCTCTATTTAAAAATATAGCCGAATTTACAAAGTTTTAAAGTTTAAATGTTTCATAATTAATGGTCAAAAATTAAAGACCACCCCTTAGATATCCTATTTATGTAATTTTCTAATGAAAAAATGACACTGTATAGCCACTCTGAAAATAATAGCCGAAAAGTGTATTAATTTATATATATATACATACTATGTATGTTATATACAAAAATTATACAAATTTGATACACTATTTTAACTATCGAATGTAAATAATTTCTGGCGCGGGTTAAAAATGATAATACCCCTTTTCTAATGTTTTATATGATACCCTTAAAAGAGGCTACGTATGCCATTTCTATACTTCTTTTGGGCCACGAAGGGTCACTTTGATGGGCCAAGCTGCAAATCAATCGGGTCTAAAAAATTTCCCCAACCCGTTAATTAGCTCACGATTGAGCTAATATTCAGATTTTCCTACTGTATGTTATCATGGGTCGGAGTATATCCCGGTCGCCGTCGTATTCTCGGCGGTACTCTCGGTCTCGATCTCCGCTGAATCACCGCCGCAACAGCCACCGCAGCCGCCGTGACCGAAGCCGTTCACCGTATTCCAGCAGGTAATCACTTTGCGGAATTTACAGCTCTTATACATGTATGAATTTACATTAAATCTTTATTGAAAAATGATTTTTTTTATGCTTTAGAGCTAACCTATATGAATTTGAATCTCTGTCTGGTTGAAAAGGTGCAATTTTTACTTTAATTTTTTTTAAGAGGACTGGTTTTATTTCTACTCAATTTATAGAAACTTAACTAAAAATAGTTTAAATTGAAATTTAAATTAAATTTATCTTTTCTTGTTGAATTTATGTGACCATATTAATCAGTTGGAACTTTTCTCCATCATTAAAACAACTCAATCCAGCATTCTAGAGCCAATTCCATGAGCATATAATTCAAATTTCAGCATTGCAAATTCGACAATAAATTGTTACAAATTTGTTTTAACCTGCTTGCTTATCACTAATAAAAAATAACAAGGGATCATCTTTAGTAAATATTTTAATAGAAGAACAATCTCAGCTCTGAAAATCGTATTTCCGTAAAATAAAAGAAACATGATAAAGAATCAGAGAAAACTTCCACAAATCTTCCAAATACTCGGTTGGGACTATAAACTTTTTAGCAGCTTTCAGTCCTTAATATGGGTTGCAACAATTCAGTGTATCCATCCTCACTAAATGACTTCTTCACTGGTCAGTTTTAGGTCAAAGGGAAGATTCTTTAAAGATGAGTCTGAACTGTTGGCATTAGTATGCTTTATTTTGTAAAGGTGCAAGGACAGAATTTTTTCCTGGTATATGTACATGCGCGCAGCTTGTGTGTGATTAGGTAGCACAGAGATTTTCTAACTTCCATGTGATATAAAGCTGTAAATGCCTTGAACATCTTCGGGTAAGCTACCAAAAACTACTTATTTTGAAAGTACTTTTAAAAAAAGTATTTTCCAAAAAAAGTATTAGTAAAGATTAGCAGTTTGTGTTTGTAATTTTGTATAACATTTGATAAGCATGTTGTGGTTGGCTAAATCTTCGAATAAGTACTCTTGAGTATTAAATTACGGGAAAAAAAAGTAAAGGTTCAATTTGCAATTAGTATTATTTAAATAATATAAATAAATTTAAATATTTATAATAAAAGAATTCAATCAAAATATAGAACATAAAGTAAATATATAAATTGAAGATTCTAATCAATATAAAATATAGTTATCCAAAATCATAATTTTGGGTATCTGATGTTACTTAATGTTTATATGATGATTTAAATATAAAGACATCATTCCGTATGATTTAAATATAAGATAAAATATTTTTGTCTCTACTGGGATTTAAACCTAGATCTCCAAGGTTTGCACCCACTAGGCCACATCCTTGGGTGAAAGTTGTAAATATCCTTGATGTATCCACTTTCACATTGTAAGGCTGTGTTTTCTTTCTGTATTTCAATTCTCCTCTTCAGAGGACTGCTTGTCATATTACCTTGTGATCTTTTAATGCATCAATAAGATTTTATGTTTCTGCAAGAAGAAGGTTGTGAAAGTGAACCACGTGGGATAGCTTATATTTAGTGGCGGATTTCGTTGAAGTTGACTTGGACCTTCTCATTATCACTATGCATTTCAAGTTATTGTTGCTTTGTTACACAGGAGAAGGAGTCGCTCTGGTACTCGCCGTCGGAGCCGTTCACCAGATGCAAGACGCAAAAGAAGCCGGTCCCCGACAACGAGGCGTCACAGGAGACGACGAAGCCATAGTTCCTCAGAGTCTCCTGTACCCAAGTCTCGAAGTCCCAGTCTTACGTCCACTGAGCGTAAAAGTGCTGCAGAAAAATTGAAAAAAGAGGAAGAAGAAAAGAAAAGGTTTGTTAGATGTGATGCCGTCAAGATTTTTCTATGGCTATGAGTCTATATTCTTAAGTTGCTTTCTTGGAGGTTATATTTATATATATATATATATAGAGAGAGAGAGAGAGAGCTATATGGGTTCGGATTTGGAATTTTGCCACATTCCATCGAATTTACTGGGTTCGAAATATGTTATTTGTATTTATTTAGCGGGTTTTTAAAATATATGTTCCAGAGTATAAGCCAAAGCTACTGGTTCAGATGAACCCGTAAAATCATGAAAGGTATCTATTTTGGTACTTATATAGTTATATGTCATTGTGGAGTTATTCATTGTGTGCTTTTATGAAATTACTGCTCATGTTAACATATTTGTACAAAAGGTCTTAGCATTGTGTTCGACCATTGTCCACATTTGGCCTGTTGGGTTATTAGTAGAGATGTTAATGACCTGGTCGTCTTTGGATCTGAATGTGCCTCACATCTTCGTCTTGCATCTTGATCTGGTGATACTTCCTGGCATCCAAGGTCATTATGTTTCAAAATATGTAGATGTAGCATATATCTCGCTTGACGTACTTGTTTTTTCTTTTCAAACTTGGGAATTGCTGAAGGGTTGAGCTTTTATTTCATGTACCCACTGTATTTTGAATTGATTGAATAATTTTCAGGCTACAGCTAGAAGCAGAACTCAAGCAATTAGAAGAGGAAACTGCAAAGAGATTGGAGGAAGAAATAAGGAAAAGGGTCGAGGAAAAGTTATGTTCAGAGGAAGTTAGGCTGGAAATAGAGAGACGAATAGAAGAAGGTCACAGAAAACTGTTTGAAGATGTTGTAATTCAACTTGAAAGAGAAAAGCAAGCTGCTCTTACAGAGGCAAGGCTAAAAGAAGTAAGTTTCTCTTGCCAGTTATTGACTCTTGACCTTTTGTTGTTATTTTTTTACTAATCATTGTATTCTCTGCTTTTTTACTTTTCTTTTTTGTCATCTTATTTTTATGAGATGAGATTTTATAGAAAGATATTACGTTTTTTCCTAAAAGTTAAAACTTATCAATACTTAATTTGGATGTGGAAGGAAGCAGGGAAGGTTTAGTTCTTCTTTGTTCTACTTAGTACTTTCGTAGCAGCTTTTCTTGGAAGATGTTTAGGCATGGGGTTCACTAATTTACTCCACAGACCTGTCTATAATTACTTTGAAAATCTACTTGTTAGTTCAACCTTAGAGAGCACATCTGCTAGATTTCTTCCTTTTATGAATCTTATTCCTCCTTCTAACAACTCCAACACAGTTTCTTGTCATTCCATTTCATGAAGATTGCACTTTCATGCTCTTTGTCTTAATATACAGATATTTGAACCTTTCAATAGCATTGTTTCCAACATAACACTGGATTAAACAGGAAAAAGCACGAAAAGAAAGAGAGGAGCTGGACAAAATGCTTGAGGAGAACCGGAGGAGGGTACAAGAGGCTCAAAGGAGAGAGGCTCTGGAGCAGCAGAGAAAAGAGGAAGAACGACTTCGGGAGTTAGAGCTCATTCAAAGACAAAAGGAGGAGGTTGCTCTAAGGAAAAAACTTGAAGAGGAAGAAAATCTGATGAAACTATTGAGCAAAAATAAATCTAAGCCCATTGGTCTATAAGCACAATCTAAAGAGATATTCTTGCTCAGGTGTAACGAATAAAAATATTCAACATTATGTGCCTTTCATGGAGAGTTGTAGAGCCAGGATTTTGCTAAATTTTGGAAGTTCGCTCAACCAGAATGATATTTCCATGGCTCAACCCTAAGTCTTCATCGCTGGTTTCTAACCCTACTAAGCTCGACTTGCAAGAGTTTCTACATCTGCATTTCATGGCTAATGCTGTTAATCACTAAATTTTGTAAGCCTAGAGGGGGACAAACAGAGCCATAACCGATTGGTGAAAGTTTCGTCATGATTTCTGAAGTTAGTCCAATATGTATTTGTTGAACTGCTAGGGGATATTTACTCATTCTATTGGTACTAGATAGGCAAAAAAGAAAAAGCTAAACTTTGACCTTTTGGAGATTGGTTTGATGTGGTCAATGCAAGATGCTGTGCTTGGCTGCCTCATCTCGGAGTTACCAAGTAAGAGTTGCTCTCTCCCTGTATCTGGTGCGTCTGTGTTGAACTTTTTGTTTATGGCATCACCGGACCTTCGATATCATTCTCTCTTCTTTTACTTCTTAGTCAAGAGTCTTTGTGAACCAATACGACTTTTGTTCTTCTAATTTTTTGTTCGAACTGCTAGTTCAGTTGTTTCATGATTTCATCTGTTTATTCATTTAGTTTACAGTCACAGGGGGCAGAAATACTTTTAGTTCTACTGTTATTCGATTCAGTTGACACATAAAACTTTGGCAGTATTTCAGTGTCAATTTCAACCATGATACTGTTAGATTCCGTTGATTCAAAAGTTATTATCATTTGTCTTCTTGTTTGGCAATTCCAATCACATTGATTCGCCTCAATCAAAATATGCTAAATCCATTTGTAAGTAAAGAATGCCAAATGCTTCAAGAATCTTGACTTGGCAAAGCAAAACGCAAACAAGTCTAAAGAAAGAAACACATGATTAGCTTCCATGCTTTGAGAGTTACCTAGAGGTAATGCAACCTCTAAGGATAAATGACTTAAAACTTCTAGAGAAAATAGAAAGAAACAAAAATAGTTTGAGGAATAAAATGACATGATAATGAAAATGAAAATGAAAACGGAAAAGAAAAATAATTTCCTATTCCCTTATTACTCGGGTTCAGGAAAATAAATGAAAAAGATTGAAATTGTTATAAATAGAATTCTATTTAGAGTGAATGTCTATCTTTTAGAGAGCTTTACTTTGTGTCTAAGTCATTTTTCCCCTATAAATAGAGGAGTCTTACCCAATTGTAAATCATCCCAAAATTCAATAAGAATTTCCTCTCTCTTTCTCTGCAATATTGTTCTTCTTCTTTTATTGTTGCATAATACGTTATCAGCACGAGACTCTACCGTCTCAAGAAACTCTTTGAGAAGATTAAGGTATAACGTTTCTCCTCTTTTTAATTATGACTGACATTATGAAAAGAAAATCTGCTGCCCTTGAAATTTCGGGCAAAAACTATATGACATGGGTGTTGGATGCTGAAATCCATTTAGATGCAATGAGTTTTGGAGATGCCATTAAAGATAAAAATAAAGCATCTACCCAAGACTATGCTAAGGCCTTGATTTTCTTGCGCCATCACCTTGATGAAGGGTTGAAAATAGAGTATCTCACAGTCAAAGATGTACTTGTTTTGTGGAATGGCTTAAAGGAAAGATATGACAACTTAAAGTTGGTCACTCTTCCACAAGCACGATATGATTGGGCTCATCTGAGGTTCCAAGACTTTAAGTTTGTTTCTGAATATAATTCTGTAATGTTTAGAATTACTTCTAAATTTAAACTCTGTGGAGATACTATCACCGACTATGATATGCTTGAAAAACGTTCACAACGTTTCATGCCTCCAATATGGTCTTGCAACAGCAATACTGAGAGAAAGGTTTCAAGAAGTACTCTGAGTTGATTTCTCTTCTCCTTGTGGCTGAACGAAATAACGACTTGCTCATGAGAAATCACAAAAATCGACCCACTGGGACTACACCATAGCCTGAAGTGGATGGGGTGTATTTTCATTATGCTAAGTGTGGGAAAGGCCGTGGCCCTATTAATGGTCGTGGTTGTGGTCGTGGCCGTGAACAAGGAAGAAATTTTCCTGGTGTTAATCACCTCCCAAAGAAAAATAACCACCAAAAGTGGAAAGGGAAAAATGAGAAGCCAAAGGCAACGGTTCAAAAACTGAATGTTATTGTTGCGGTGGAAAAGGGCATTTGGCAAATATTTGTCGTGTACCAAGAAATTTGATTGATCTTTATCAACCATCTCTAAAGAATAAAGGCCCTGAAGCCAATTTTATCTCTGACAAAAATTTTGACATCACCAACTTGGATGTGACAGACTTCTTTGAGCACCCTAATGGAAAAATAGACGATCGGTGATGGATCCCTGGTTAAAGATGATTGAGTACTTTGATTATTATAATTTTTCTGTTTTGCCTATTGGTAGTAGTTAGTGAATAAACATTATGTAATCATAGTTCTTTATATGAGGAGTAGTCATTAGTATCGATTAGTATTGTTTATTTTATGAAATAGTTCGTTTTGATTAAATAAATTCTATTTATAACACAAATCGTGTAATTATTTTTTCCTACTATTTTCATTTTTCACACGACAAATTGAATTTTGGATGGTACCAGAAAGAAACAATTATTCCTACCAATGTTTTAATTTTTTGTCTTTATGGAAATGATTTATGCCAGACAATACTAATTTTTGGCCTTTTCCTTTTCTATTTTTTTTTTAATCTCAATTTGTGTCTTCGTAATCTGTAAAGAGCTCCGTTTTATTTATTGCAATTTCTAGATGAGTATTTTTATGATTTGTGTAAAAAAAAATGCAAGCTTTTGCATTGTCTTTCCTATAAACACAAAAAATGTAAGCTTTTGCTAAGTATGTTTAATTTTAATTATTTACATTGATATTTTCATTTAAATAACAACACAACAGTTTAGAGATGGAGGAATAAAGACACATAAATTATATTATGTTTATTACGTAATTGTTTGTATCATAGTTAGAATTTACTCAAAATTGCAATTAAAGGTCATTATTGAATCATAGACTTAACTTGTTTCTTTTCTTTTTCTCTGAAAATACTCATATTTATTCGTATATTTCTTTTGTATGTCAAACAATTGTAAGCAAATATGGATATCTCACAAAACAAACTTGGAGAAAAGTTCAATTGTAAAAATATTTGTTTAGTTGATTCATGTACGACACATACAATATTCAAAGAGAAGAAATATTTCTCTCATTTAAGTATGTGTAAGGCAAATGTTACTACAATTTCTAGTAGTAATAATTTAATTGAAGGCTCTGGAAGAGCTATTATAACTCTGCCTAAGGTAACAATACTTATCATAGAGAATGCAATGTTCTCCTCCAAGTCCAAGAGGAACTTGTTGAGTTTTAAAGATATCCGCCGAAATGGATATCATATTGAGACAATAGATGAGAATAATCTTGAATATCTCATCATTACCAAGAATGTCTCTGGCCAGAAAAGGGTTATTGAGAAGTTCCCGTCTTTATCTTATGGCATGTATTGGACAAGGATTAGTGCAATTGAAGCACATTCTATTGTAAACCATAAGGTTACTGATTCCAATACTTTTTACTTTGGCATGATCGATTAGGACATCCTGGATCAATTGTGATGAGACGAATTATAGAAAACTCAAATGGGCATCCATTAAAGAATTTAAAGATTCTTTTAAATAATGAATTTTCTTGCACTTCTTATTATCAAGGCAAGTTAATTATAAGTCCATCACCAACAAAGGTTGGGATTGAGTCCCCTGCGTTTTTGGAACGTATACAAGGGGACATTTGTGGACCTATTCACCCACCTAGTGGGTCGTTCATATATTTTATGGTCTTAATAGATGCATCTTCTAGATGGTCTCACGTGTGCCTATTGTCATCTCGCAACCTCGCGTTTGCAAAATTAATGGCACAAATAATCCGATTACGGGCACAATTTCCCGATAATTCAATTAAGTCTGTGAGACTTGATAATGCTGCTGAGTTTTCATCCCAAGTATTTAATGATTATTGCTTATCAATTGGGATAAAAGTGAAACATCCTGTAGCTCATGTTCACACTCAAAATGGTCTTGCAGAGTCTTTAATTAAACGTTTGCGATTGATAGCAGGATCGTTACTCATGAAAACGAGGCTGGCCACTTCTGTTTGGGGTCACGCCATTTTGCATGCAGCAATGCTAATTCGTCTCAGACAGACAAATTATCATAAATATTTCCCATTGCAATTAGTTTTGGGTCATGGACCTAATAGATCTCATTTAAGAATTTTTGGATGCGCAGTATATGTGCATGTAGCACCGCCATATCGCACCAAAATGAGTCCCCAAGAAAGTTAGGAATATATGTTGAGTTTGAATCGCCCTCTATTATTCGCTATCTTGAAACATTAACGGGGGATTTATTCACTGCTCGATTTGTAAACTGTCGATTCGATGAGACACTTTTCCCAAAATTAGGGGGAGAAATTGGTGAAACAAAACGAAAAATTGTGAAAAAATTCATCATTATCTCATATTGATCCACGTACCTCTATTTGTAAAAAAGAGGTGCAAAAGATTATCCATTTGCAAAGAATAGCAAATCAAATGCCAGACGCATTTACGGATTTGAAAAGGACAACAAAATCACATATCGATGCAGAGAATGTTCCAATCCGTATTGATGTCCCTATTGGACAATCTTCTAGTGTCATAGCTAATGAATCAAAAGCACGCCTAAAACGTGGCAGACCATTGAGTTCTAAGGATCGAAATCCTATAAAAAAGAAAACAAATGATCAAAATGACACTATGAAAGAGTCTCATGAAGAAATTCACGATTTTATAAATTATGAGATTCATGAGGAAACCATTGAGCCCGAGACTCAAGAAAATAAGGAACTAGCAATAAATCCAATCGATATTGAGACAAATTTGAATCGAGTGGATATAGTGGTGGATTATGTCTTTGAATATAATGTTGCATCTAGAATTATGCAAGATAGTGAGGATCTTGAACCTCAATCTGTTGGAGAATGCCGACAAAGACGTGATTGGCCAAAATGGCAAGAAGCAATCCAATCAAAGTTGAATTCACTTGCGAAACGTGAAGTTTTTGGGCCTGTAGTCCAAACACCTAATGGTGTTAAGCTTGTTAGCTATAAATGAGTCTTTATACGCAAGAGGAATGAGAACAATGAGGTACAAATATATAAGGCACGCCTTGTTGCACAAGGATTTTCACAAAGGCCTGGTATCGATTATGAAGAGATATATTCACATGTTATGGTTATAACGTTCCGTTATCTCATTAGTTTTAGTGTTCATGAAAAGCTTGACATGCATTTAATGGATGTGGTGACCTCCTACCTTTATGGCTCACTTGATAATGAGATATACACGAAAATTTTCGAGGGATTTAAAATGCCTAACGCACATAATTCAAAATCCCGGGAAATATTTTCAATCAAATTGCAAAGATCTTTGTATGGTGTAAAACAATCAGGACGTATGTGGTATAATCGTCTTAGTGAGTATTTATTAAAGAAAGGTTATATAAATAATATCATTTGTCCAGGTGTTTTTATAAAGAAATCAACATTGGATTTTGTTGTACTTTCCGTATATGTTGATGACATAAACATTATTGGAACTCCTATATAAATCCAAAAGGAAATCGATTATTTAAAGAAATAATTTGAGATGAAAGATCTCGGAAAGACAAAATTATGTCTTGGTTTGCAAATTGAACATTTCAGCAAACGGAATTTTTGTTCATCAATCTTCCTACATAGAAAAGGTACTGAAATGGTTTTACATGGATGAAGCACATCCATTAAGTACTCCGATGGTTGTTCGATCACTTGATGTGAATAAGGAACCATTCCGACCTCAAGAAAAGAATGAAGAACTACTTGGTCCTGAAGTACCATATCTTAGTGCAATTGGTGCACTAATGTATCTTGCTAATATAACAAGGCCTGCCATAACTCTTTCAGTTAATGTCTTAGCAAGATATAGCTCTGCTCCTACAAGAAGACATTGGAATGGAATCAAACACATATTACGGTATCTAAAAGGGACTACCGGTATGGGCTTATTTTATGGCAATAATTGCAGTATTGATCTTGTTGGTTATGCCGATGCTGGGTATTATCTGACACTCACAAGGCTCGATCTCAAACAGGTTATGTGTTTATCTGTGGAGGCACTTCTATATCTTGGCGATTGACTAAGCAATCAATTATGGCTACTTCATCTAATCTTGCTGAGATAATTGCTATTCATGAAGCAAGTCGAGAATGTGTGTGGTTGAAGTCTATAATACATCTTGTTCGAGACAAATGTGGTTTGAAGTGTGACAAACTACCCACGATTTTGTATGAAGACAATGCAACATGCATAGCCTAATTGAAGGGAGGATTCATAAAAGGAGATAGGACAAAGAATATTTGACCAAAGTTATTTTCACACATGATCTTCAAAAGAATGGTGATATCAATGTGCAACAGATTCGTTCAAATGATAATATGCCTGATTTGTTCACAAAATCTCTACCGACGTCAACCTTCAAGAAGCTAGTGTACAAGATCGGGATGCGAAGACTCAATGATGTGAATTGATGCTCTCACTAGGGGGAGTTAATGCGCGTTGCACTCTTGTTCCCTTACAAAGTTTTGTCCCATGAATTTTCCTTGCAAGGTTTTTAACGAGGCAACCAAAATGCGCATTTCTAAACATATGTACTCTTTTTTTTTTCTAGAATTTTTTTCCATTGGGTTTTATTTTAGTTAAGGTTTTAACGAGGCACATTATTTGTTGAATAGACATTCAAGGAGGAGTGTTATAAATAGAATTCTATTTAGAGTGAATGTCTATCTTTTAGAGAGTTTTACTTTGGGCCTAAGTCATTTTTTTCCTATAAATAGAGTGGTCTTACTCCATTGTAAATCATCCCAAAATTCAATAAGAATTTCTTCTCTCTTTCTCTACAATATTTTTCTTCTTCTTTTATTGTTTCATAACAGAAATGATTTTGCCACTATGAAATAAATTTTTGGAGCCAAATGTAAAATCCTACTATTTATCACAAACGAAGAAAAGAGTATTTCCAAGTTCCCTCCACTAATAGCCTCGAGAATTGTCAATGCAAGTGAGTTTTTATCGGGAGAAATCTAAAAATAGCCAGATTTATAAGTGGCCATTCAAAAATAGTCACAGTTTTAAAAGTAATCGAAATTTAGCCAATTTTCATGTAAAGATAAATCTGAACGAAAACTTTGTTCAAAATTCGAAAAATACTCCAGCATAATATATTGGAATTTCAGTATAATATACCGGTCCAACGTAATATGCTGGAAGTTCAGTGCCCCAATCTTCAGTACATTATGCTGGAACTTTCCGCGTGTTGGAGTTCCAGCATAATATGATGGAAGTTCATACATAGGTGCACCGATCTCCAATATATTATGCTGGAACTTTCCGTGTTGCAGCAAAATAGAGGCTATTTTTCAATGACTTTACAAACGCTGATTATATTTTAATAATAAATCTGAAAACTAGCTAACCCGTGCTATTGCATCGTTTTTACCTTCTCACTTTCCAAACAAGGGATTGACATATAATAATTATGTATCATCGTAAAGAATATGATGCTATTGTACTTATGCTCAATAATCATACCTCCTCAATATGTAGGCATAACTTTTTATCTTTAATCAAACAAGACTTGGAGGACAAAACAAGTAAACAACACATGCTCCCCCCAAAGAACTCCAACCCCACTTTTCTTAAGATTTATTATCATTAATTGATAATAGAGTTAGTCCACCAACTTCCCCTAACTTTCTTTTAAGAAGATTATCTCATCATTTGACGAGAAGAAAAAACTATCTATTATTCGTCTTTTTTGGTATTCAATTCTGACCCTTTTATTTTCAAGGTGGTAGGTTAAATGGTCTGATGTTATATTCATTACTAACTCAGGCCAATCAGGCCAATGGTTAAGAATTAAGATGTGCCACCTAAATTGGTAGCGCAAAGTTTTAGGAACAAATTCTAGCTGGCATTATTATTATTTCCTACTCACCCATTAGTTAGAAGGAAATTGTATGTTAACTACATAAATAGTACATTTGCTATTAATGAGAAAAAATTTATTCTTACATAATAAATCCTTAATAATCTACTTAGGTCGTATAACCTATTTATATTTCTCTAACTTGCTAATGTAACCCTAGGTCTTGGCTACTCCATTTAAAAAGTTCCTTCAAAGAGAAGTTTAAATAACTTTCAAGAATTATTACTACGTAATAAATAAGAGAACTCTAGAATAATGACAACTATAATTATAACCTTGTCCACCGAAAACAAGGGTTATCTATATAAACAGCCTGTCAAATTTACTATTTATTTTTTCNTATATATATATATATATATATATATATATATATATATATATATATATATATATATATATATATATATATATATATATATATATATATATATTATAGATTAATTATATACGACACATATTATACATAAATTATACATATATTAATCGATTATTTTTAGTTTAAGCGATGTTTGATCAGCTAGTTATTTCTTCAAATTATTACTACTAAAATTGAATGAATATCTGACACTTCATCCCTTTTTCTTATCATCCCCAACAACCATCCATTGGTGTGATATTAAGTTGATACCTCACCTTCCCTTGATGTTGAAATGGCTCAAGTTTAGTTCTATCTCACTTGAATCTCCACCTTTTTCTCCATTTCTGTCACCTCGTTTTTTACAATGCTCTCTTTTTTCCCCTCTTTTTAAGTGTTAAATACATAGTTTTATCTACCTTCGGACATTTTTCTCCATCAATTTCCTAGGTGTACATATATATATATTCATTGAAATATTCCATCTTATTTAATCTTTGTTAGGTTTAGAACGTCGTGAGACAGTTCCGTCTCTATCTGTTGTCGGTGTTAAAGGGAGAACTGCGAGGAATACTCAACCCTAGTACGAGTGGATTAGCAACATGGCTTCATCAAACTTTGCCAATTTCATCCTGTTTCTTTTTATATCAGTCTTGTTTGTTAATATTCTGCCAGTGAATTCAACATCAAGGCATGCTCTGATCAATAACCATAAGGGATTCAAGGTAAGCCTAAAACATGTTGATTCAGGTGGGAATTTCACCAAATTTGAGCGTTTACAACGCGCGATGGCACGAGGGAAATCAAGACTTCAAAGGTTAAACCTAATGGCTAATAATTTGGTAGCAACAACAGCTAAAGATGACTCTGATCATGTAAAGTCTACAATCCATGCAGGAAATGGTGAGTTTCTCATGCAAATATCAATTGGCAGTCCAAGTGAAACCTATAATGCTATAATGGATACTGGAAGTGACTTAATTTGGACTCAATGCAAGCCTTGTAAAGAGTGTTTTGATCAATCCACACCTATTTTTGATCCATCAAAATCATCCACTTTTTCCAAGATTTCATGTTCTAACAAACTTTGTGAAGCATTGCCAATGTCATCTTGTGGGGATAGTAGCTGTGAATATATGTACACATATGGTGATTATTCATCAAGTGAAGGTTTTTTAGCTAGTGAAACATTCACTTTTGGCAAAAATTCCATTCCAAATGTTGCATTTGGATGTGGAAATGACAATGAAGGTAGTGGATTTAGTCAAGGTGCAGGTCTAGTTGGGCTAGGGAGAGGTCCATTATCACTTGTTTCTCAACTCCAAATGCCTAAATTTTCCTATTGCTTAACCTCAATTAACTATGATGCTAATAGCAAAATTAGCAGCACGCTACTTATAGGATCAGTGGCTAATGATGATTATTCCAATATAATCACAACCCCACTAGTGAAAAATCCTTCACAACCATCTTTTTATTATCTTTCCTTAAAAGGAATATCTGTGGGAGACACTCGATTGCCTATCAAGAAATCCACATTTTCACTCAACCAAGATGGCGGTGGAGGAGTAATAATAGATTCTGGGACAACCATAACATACTTAGAAGAAAGTGCATTTAAACTTCTCAAGAAAGAGTTCTCTTCACAGGTAAATTGGTTAATTTCGCATATAAACACTGAATTTTACTTATTATAATAGTACAAAGGGCAGATGGGCCGGGGTCCAAACTCTCTTTGTCGGAAGATTACGTTATTTATATATATATAATCAAATTATTTATATATATATATTAAATATTGAATCCCCTTGACTTTCTCGTATTTTTCTTTTATATTCTGTATCCCCATGGTGAAAGTCCGGTATGCACCACTAAATAGTAAAGCTATAATTAAAACTGTTTTTTAATATTAACGTAATTGAAATTTACCAACTATAACAATAAAATTACAAAAAATTACTCATCATAACAGAAAATCACATCGATGGGTAGGTTTTATCACATATAGAGGGTTTTAAAATTTAGTGATTTTATTGTTGTAGTGGGTAAATTAAGTTCAATTAATTCTAATATGACAAAAATAGTTACTGTTATAATATATAACGTTGCTATACTTAAAATTAAGTGCAGATAAACCTTCCAGTGGATGACTCCAGCTCAACAGGACTGGATTTATGCTTCACTTTGCCTTCAAACACAAACAATATAGAGGTTCCAAAATTGGTTTTTCATTTTGAAGGTGCAGACTTGGATTTGCCTGCTGACAATTACATGATTGCTGATTCAAGTATGGGAGTTGCTTGTTTGGCCATGGGAAGTTCAAGTGGAATGTCCATTTTTGGAAATGTTCAACAACAAAATTTGCTTGTGATTCATGATCTTGATAAGGAGACTTTATCATTTGTACCAACACAATGTGATAAACTGTAGAATATGTATGTGATTCAGTTGTTCCTTTATATATGTCTGTTTTCTTTTTCCATTATCTTTCTTTAGCAATATAGAGTTTTTATCATTTGAATCAATAAAGTGTATTGCCAGTTTAATTTGTTTGTTACTATTTGATTCACGTTAATATATCCGTGTATTAATTGCAGTGACGCTAAGAGTATTCAAAAATTAATATACATGTATAGAAAGTCATATTTAACTTTATATATATAATTAATTTTTTTAAAAAGAGTGTTCGACCGACCACTCTTCGGTATATATACTTTCACCTCTGGTATTAACAGAGGTAACACGAAATGATATTTATGATTTTTCACGCGATAATATGTTATAAATAAAACATGACATTATGTGATACATTTTCAAGAACGATGGATACTGCAAGGTAAGAATCGCACATTTTATGAGGAATAACATGTGCAGAGTATTAATTTTTTTTTTTAAGATTACAAATAGTTTGTCAAAGTGTTTAGGGATCTTAGTATTCTTCAACACGCATTATTTCTAAAGGTAATTATGTGTTATTAAAAGCTTAGTAATAAATTTTCAAGTTACTGTAATCTCAACAGTTTTAAACTTTTAAATCATATAATAAAACAGCATAATTTGACAGCAAGAATTACAACAGATGAGCCAAACCAATAACAACAACAATTAGTATCATAACAAGAGTCAAGCCAACATAAATCATACTATAAAATACTAGAGTCAAGCAAATTACAACAACAATTCTTATCATAACAAGAAAAAATATAAACTGAAAGAATACTCAAATAAGTAACTATATTGCCTTCTCTAGTCTCTGCTACAATAAATTAACCTTAACCCTAAACCTATAAATATTTAATAGTAAATCAAGTGTTTTATTATTATATATTAACTTGATCACCGAGAAAACTCATAAATTTTGAATTTTGAATCCGCCTTTACCAGCCCTTTCACTAAATCATTTTGTAATTGAATACTTGCTCAACTGCCTATCCACCTTGATATTGCCTTAATTTCTACTTATATTTCGTAGAAACTTAGTGCATGATGACGTAAAACAAGGCAAAAAGAAAGTAAAATGAATTTGACATGCTTAAATAATACTGGTAGATAGTTGAGGATTTTGTGCTACAAGAGTAGGCATAAGTCATAACAATAAGAGAAGAATTCTTCGTGCAATCGTTTAGGTGAACTATCTAACCAAAAGTCACTCAAAACTTGATTTAATTTTTTTTTTTAAAACTAAATAGCCGTTCACCCGATCATTTAAAATAACTGACATATAATATAATATATGTATAATTCATGTATTATATATAACCAAGTATAATTACAATATAATCTATATATACGGGCTAGAAAAAAATAAACAGTGAATCCGGACGGCTATTTATGTAAAAATCTTAACAAACCAATGTTTATCTGAAGGGGAAGTGTACAGTTAGCCACTAATTAGAGTTGTATTTACTCTTAAGCTATTGTTTGAAATGTATTTACTCTTCAGCTAGTGCTTTAATAAATTTTTACTCGCCCGGATGAAAATATTTACCCCTGTGCTATACATGGTGTCCTTTACTTCATGAGTGTTGTATAAATGTTAAGGACAAAGTGCTAGAATTAACACCTACTGTTTTAAACTTTAGGACATCTTGTCCTTAACTTCATATGTGTCGTGTAAATGTTAAGGACATAGTGTCCTTAACTTCATGAGTGTTGTGTAAATATCAAAGACATGTGTTCTTAACTTCATGAATGTTGTGTAAATATTAAGGATAAAATGTCATGTATTTGCACCTTCTGTTGTTAAACTTTAGGACATCATGCCCTTAACTTCATATGTGCAGTATAAATGTTAAGGACATGGTGTCCTAAACTTCACGTGTGCAATGTAAATGTTAAGGACATATTGTCCTTAACTCCATGTTGTGTTAATACTAAGGACATTGTCCTTAACTTCATGAGTGTTGTGTTAATATTAAGGACATGGTGTCCGTCTTTAACTCCATGAGTGTTGTGTTATTAAGGACATGGTGTCCTTAACTTCATGAGTGCTGTGTAAATATTAAGGACAAAGTATCCTGTATTTGCATCTTTTGTTGTTAAACTTTAGGACATCATGTCCTTAACTTCATGAGTGTTGTGTAAAAATTAAGGACAAAATATCCTTAATATTTATACAGCACTCATGAAGAAAGGGTAAAACCGTCTTTTTGTATTAATTTTAATAGAGTAATAGCTATTTTGTTCAATATTAAAAATATTGAATAAAAACTAAATATTGACTATCCCACGCCATTTCTACTTTATCTGAAGAAGCTTTATATAAGTTGGATAGGCCTATTCTCAAACTTATTTTAGAATTTTACATATGTATGCCCATAAGACTATAAATGAGGTTCTGACATAATTGGCCGTTCGGCACTAACTTAAGATAACTGCTAGCCATTATATTTTATTGCAAGTTATAGCCAAAAACTTATTGCATTAGCTTCAACACAATATTCCCTAACCCACATTTTCTTTTTCATTCGGCCTCTTTGCTACGATCAGCTCCACCATCCAAACAATTATCATAACCCATCATAAATGTCAGTCTTTACTTTCTCAATTTGATAGTTCGTGTAGTAAGATTGATATTACATGCACTTAATAGATTTTATTTTTAGTCAAGATATGATTACACAGAAAGAAAAAAAATCGCTAAACATGGCGGATTGTATTGTAAGTCTTTTCGGGTTAAGACTGAACATGTATTACAATCGTGTCGCTGCCATTTCTAAATTAGTTAACAAGTTTGAGAAAATTATGTCTTCCGTTCGCCCTCTTTCTTTTAGTCCCATGACGTTGGTGCGAAAGGATGCTCAAGTTGCCATCTCGTGACTATGTTAGAGGTAAATTAATTGCTATATAGCTAGAGTTCTCGGATAAATTTGAATCAATTTGTTCTAATTGGAATTATCTTTTTGAATTGTAGAAGTTTTATGATTGTTCTTCTTAGATAACTATGCGTAACGTTGAAACATATACTAAATGGACTGTCACTATACAATTTATATACAGTAGACTATCACTATACAAAATAGACTGTCGTTATACAAAACATATACTAAATAGACCGTCATTATATAAAATATATACAAAATATACTATCACTACACAAAAAGAATATACTAAATAGACTCAAAATATATATAAAATAGCCTGTCACTATACAAAAAATATATTAAATAGACTGTCACTATACAATTTATAAACAAAATAGATTGTCGCTGTGCAATTTATATACAAAAGATTTTCACTATATAAAATATACTAAATTGATATTACAATACAAAATATATACAAATAGACTGTCGCTATACAAAAAATATACAAAATAGAGTGTCGCTATAAAAAAAAATATAAAATAGACTGTCACTATACAAAAAATATAAAAAATAGATATTTCTGGTTATTAGCTATAATATATTTGGGCCGTAGGAACATTTCGGGTCAATGAAGAAAAAATATAGGCTATTAAAATTTTAAAGGGCTATAGAGGGTCATTTTCTCACTATAAATGAAATACAATAAAATTGATCCGTTCACAATTCGAGCATTGAATTTTAAGTGATAAAAAAGAACTAAGAAGGAAGATACTGATAATTCTTAGTCAATTTTGGTAAATTACAATCGAAGGGCTAATAAGACCCTTGAAATCTCATTTATGTGGTTAACATTCGTATGATAATATTTTAAGTTGTAATATTTTCAGTGACGGATTAGGTGGGAGTCCGGAACTAAAATGTGGTTCTTTTGGATTCAAAAAACTATAATTTGTGAAAAAAGAATTTGGTGATCATTTTATATATAACGCGTTTTTAAAGGGCGTTATATGTTAACGGCCGTTTGCCCAGTTAAATATATCGCCCTTTTAAAATGTTGTACATATAAAGCCTTTTTGAAAGGCGCTATATATATTATGTGGGCCAACCAATAATTTTTTTGGACTTAACTGACATAACAATAATTCAACTGGGTATAGCGCCCTTATTTAAGGCATTATACCTCAAAAAATTGTACCCCGAGACTAGTTTTTACCTTATTTAAGGAGGTTAAGGATTTTCTAAAAATCCATTCATAAAATATTCTCAAGGCTTCTGAAATATTTCTTCGTTAAGTTATTTTACATTTTCTCATAATGTCAGAAGAGCGACGAATAAGGATTTCATTATATCGGGGGAGTGAGATTGTGGTGGCGAATAACTTAGTAACCTATAGTTTATCTCCACAGTGTAATGTTAAGTTTTCACTTATAATGGAGTATGATACATTAGTATCGTTATTATGTAAAAAATGAGTGTGAGCAAAAGTTACTGTGAACCTTAAAGTAACCGGAAGATATCCATATTCTGTCACTCGCAAGGGGTTGCTTGTTATGCTGAGTTTAACATCGAGGACGATGAAACTCTGAGAGATATTTTGAGGACTCCGAATGAATAGTGAGAATTTATTGAGATAAAAATGTTGGAAATATATGTCAAGGTTGAAGACGTTCGCAATAATGAGGTTGCGCAAAGCAGGGATATCCCTCAGTCATTGGGTGGTTATTATGGAGCAGTTATAGTTGAACAGGTTCCGGCCGAAAGAGTTTTGACTGACCTAAACTTATCTCCACGGGCGAATAAGGATCACGGAAATAACTTCTCTCCTAGTTTACATAATCCACAAGATAAGTGGTAAACTTCAATTTTCCTTTGTGTTACGATGTTTATTTTTGTTGTATTGAATTTGTATTAACGCTCATATATTCTACAGGGGTACCAGCTAGATATATATTTTATAAGTTATGAACCAACAACCAGTTGGAATATGCCTAGTTCTGGTGTGTTGAATCATGGTGGTCTATCCTAGAGTCATCACCAACAAGATAATATCCACCATGGGATGTCAATACATTACGATCAGTAAGTGAAGTGATAAAGCTATATGTAAAGTTTGGATCAATTTGAGTAACTCATTATTTTATTGGTTGTGCAGTGAAAACGAGCAACTTGAAGGTCCTGTTCTTACTCAATTTCCCGAAAATGACATATTTAATGGGGATCTAGAAGATGCGCAGAGTCAGGAAGAGAATAGTGATTAGGACAACAATGCCAATGAGTCTGGAAATGACACACCCTTCCCTGATGAGGGTGATAATGAGGAGGAAGAGAACGCTGAACCTGATTTGACGAGGGAGCATGCTCCACATCCAGCAAATCCAACAAATCCCTGAAAATAGGGGGGATTATGTCGAGCCTCGTACTCCCGTCCATATCTTCGCCTATCAACCCACCTCCTAGCTAAAGGGAGAAACGGAGGTGGTGCATCTGGAGCTAAGGGTTGTAGAGGTGGCTGCAACTGCAGGAACCGCTCCAAGGTCCAAACCTAATATACAGCGTGGACGTAAAATTTAAGGTATATTTTTACTAGCTATTTTATAATAAAGATAGTATTCGACTATGATTTCATCTGTAGCCGCGGCAAAAATCTTGCAGCGTCTCACTAGGTGCGCCCGACACATCTGCCTGTACAAGTAACCGAGAACAACAACACCCAACTGTAATAATGTAAATCATCTAGCCGCTTAAGATGATGAAGACATCTCAAACTGACTAGGTTCCTCGAAGTGTTCGGGAACAAAACCTCTCCAAACATAAGCATTAACAGCAACCTCGTGTACCGATGAATATGAAGCTCCGGTGTATCATCTGAGATGTCAGCGTGCATCCCCTCCTAATGCTGTCGGATGGGCGTCAACTGCAGATTACTAGCCCCAATCAATGCAGTTTCATCTGGTGGCTGGAAACCGGTAAGCTGTTGCAGCATCTCCAGGTACTGCAAACCCGTATACTCTCTAATGGCATTCGGCAAAGCAACATAGTGACCATCAACGGGCAGCCCATACAGGACCTCCACGTCTTGAAGCGCGATAGTGGCCTCGCCAATGGGGAAATGGAATGTGTGCATCTCCGGTGGCTACCGCTGTATAAGAGTCGTGATCAACGACCAATCCAGCTGCAACTGGCCGATCCCAAAACATTCACATAATAACATAGAGCACATTAAAAACAACTAATATGCATTTTTATACGAGTTTTAAAAAAACTAAGTCACCTGGATTTAAAGTTTTTGAAAATTTAAAGATTTGGTGATTTGGATTCGAAACAAGCAACCCATTCCGAGATACCGAGAATCTATATTCTCTGTGGAACCGGTAGGCTCCACTAAAGCTTTTTTCGTCAACACTAGGGGGAGGGGGGCATTTTCTGTTCTGTGGGGAAAGGGAAAGGGACGACTTTTTATATAAGTATAGTGCCTTTTATTAAGACGCTATAGCTATCTTAATAAAGAGCGCTATATCTTCTCGCTCCTTTGACGTTCAGATATAGCGCCTTTTAAAAGGGCGTTATATTTAACTGGGAAAACATATGTTAAGGTATAGCGCACTTTAAAAGGGCGTTATATATAAAAGTGTAACGAAGTTTTTTTTTCACACATTATGATTCTTTGAGTCCAAAGGAACCACATTTTGGTTCCGGACTCGAATATATACTTTAGTCTTCACCTTTGAAAGTTAAATTTATTTTTTTGCTTTGCGGTTGACTAAATTGATTAAGTCTTGAATTCTTAAGATGAACTAACATTTGGTATTTATTTTTCGAAAATTGCAGCTATCTCCCCATTAATAACAATATTATGGATGCATTTTTTCTAGCAAAAAAATAATACATCCTTTCTTGAAAATTTATTCCTTTTGTCTAATTTCCTTCTATCCTTCTGGGCTCGATGGACTATTTCGTCTTCAAATTCCTAATAAAATAAATGAATTTCTTTCTTACTTTTTATTTTCAGACAACTGGTTTTTGTTGTGTATGTTTTTGGAAAAATGATATAT